>JALIZH010019627.1:0-16389 GCA_030522465.1 Rhipicephalus appendiculatus | reverse complement strand
GGTTTCTGTCCCGTCTCGACGCGCTGTTCCCCGCTCAGATAGTACAGAGTTAGGTGAGACACCATCATAACCGCTTTGCTTAGTCGTCATGGGACAGAACGATTATCTTTGAGTACTCGGCAGCGAACGCTTAGCCATAATAATAAACGAGTGTCCTCGTTTATTATGATCAGTAAAAGAATCAAAAGAATCCGCACAAAAGAATCCCTCTAGAGCCAAATATTCGCAATGTAGATGTGTCCTTGTCAGGGGTCTCTGCGAGGACAAGTCCGGTCGAGACAATAGAACGAAAGGGCTTACGCCTCCAAGACTTCATCTTCCTGCGAAGCCCTGTCTTTTTAGCAAATGGTTGTTTTATCGCAAGGACGACACTGTTATTTGTAATAGCGAACTTTTTTCGTAACTGTTTCATCACTCTGTATTCTAACAGAGAAAACTGCATTATAACATTCTTGTATTAGATATATTATTACCAAGTTACCCAAAGTAGCACTGTGAAACATTCATGGAATATTGTCTAATATACCATACACCCACGCAATTTTTTATAATAGCTTGGCTTTCCTATTAACGGGAGCTAGAAGCTATTCAAGCTCACACAGTCGCTCTCTTTGAGCCATCATCCCGCTCAACCTTTGTGAAAGAAATCGGACAATTACAAAGACGTCCAGCACTACAAAGCTCACCCGCATTCGAGTTCCTAATCGGCGGTCCTAGTTAATGTGGCGCACTATAGAGCAGGTACAATTCAGCCACATTAAAAACACAGTATCTGACGCAGGAAAAGGAATGTGCTATATGTTACGACTAACCTACATAAACAAGCCTAAAGGTGGTCGCAGTGCAGGTTTTTTTAGTAATTTATAGGCGAAGTAACGACTAAACTGTCTAACTAATTTCTGACCGTGCAAAAGCAACTAGTAATGACAGTTCAGCATTTCATTTCTGTCTGGCAACTAAGCATTGCATTCCAGAAGTGAGTCTGCTTATGGGCTCGACTCAAAATATTTCTTCTCCTAACTAGCTGATGACCGGACATAATATTCAGGTATGCATCAGAATTCATCCCCAGGAATAATCCTACATGATAAAGGTAACTCAAGAATTATAATGATCCAATGTAAAACATGTGCGCTATACAGCATATTTCTTTGTTAAGAAATACAGTTCTTTTGATAAGAATTCGACGACAGTCAGACACTTGTCGTCATCGCGCTAACTTTATTTTGAGGAAGGAATACATAGCAGCAGCTAAATTTATGCTTTAATGAATAAACAACAAAAGCGCCATAATTAGCTTTATTGCGATAGATATTATTCGGACTCTCTCCACTGGTTTTTGCCGTCACCATCGCTGTCACTCCAAATGGATGACATGCCCCCCGCGCATCGTATGTTCTACCTGGTGTAAAAGCTTGCGAGCGGGGGCGACGGACGCAGCTGAAGCAGAGATCAAACCAGCCGGCCCATCTCTGTCGAGCGAAGGGTAAATGCGATAACATCACCTCGTTCAAGACGAGGTCTGCAGTCGAAGGAGAGAGGAAACGCCCGTCTTGAACGAGCATTAAAAGACACCAGGGGGGGGGGGGGGGCGAGGGCGTGTCGCTCGATCAGCAACTATATGAACATTTGAATATAAGGGTACGGTCACGATCGCTGGTGCGCGCGCTATCTTGGTAGCCATCACCGGGCGGCTCATATATTCTTCTACGTACTGCTCTCTCAACGCTATGAGGCTGTGCGGAAAGAGCATCTCTCCCCGGAGCGGCTGTATTCCCTTAGACCACGGTTTTGTAGAGTTGCGAGAGATCGGATCCAAAAAATTTGGCTGTCAGCCTCACTTCGTATAACATTACAATTTGTTGCTATCGCATATTCATTGCTTCGCACTTGCGGTGAAACTGCGACTTCTTTCAATTACAAACTTGAGGGAATATTGCCACACACGCTCATTTCTATGTTTTATATTCCCGGCGTATCGCCCGTGTAGATACTGCCTTGCGCAATCCGCGCCAGAATGTCTCAGAGCATTCTAGATAGTTTTCGGATGATCTGTTCGGCTTGAGCGCTCAAACGGAACAGCTGAGTTTATTCTGGAACAAACTCGGCCACCAGCGATAACGCTGGAATGTTCGACGCCGCGTGTATAAATGCTGACGAGCGTTACCGCGGGTCAGTTTTTCTCGAAGGTCGACGCTCTGTTTGCCGCTACCATTGTACAGCGTGCCTTACTTCCTGTAATCGGACTTTCCGTTTCCCGGACACGATTTCGGCCAAATAAAGAGTTCCATCTTGGACACGTCGCCCGCTGCCTTCGTCCACGTCACAACCATGTGACAATATTATAAGGAAACGTTGCAGGCAGCACCACCTTCTGACACACCCATTCTTTTTTTTTAATAAAAGAAGAGTTGCACGTAGTTCGAATTATTCATAATTTAAATGGCGATAACGAAATCTAGTGCGCCGCGCGCAGGAAAGACGGCAGCCCCGCTAGGTTAGAGAGGCATTTACCGTGATGAGAAAATGACAAAATTTAAATGAGTGTCTGGCGAAACGACATCTGCGTAGGAAACACGGCATATTGTACAAAACAGACCATTGAAAAGCGTATTCTAGGAGTGCAATGTATCGTACTTGTGCGTATCTTTCCTAACCCTTCAATAGGTGCAAAGAGCTCTTTAGCGAGTCCCACGATGTCCAGGAAGAAGCAGTTCAGGGGCTGCCCCGGAGTTCATTGCTGTATAGAGAAGGATAACCCGAATATTGCGGTGCTGTTGCGCAGAGTGTGTAAGAAACAGATAAGCAACGAACATCCCGCGCCAACTTAAGGCGTTACACCAGTGTGAGCGATATGGCTTGTGCTTTCAATGGCAAGGTACTGTCGCCTCGCAACGCACGTTTCTTAAAATGTTGCTCTTTCTCGTTACTGAAAAATTCTGGTTTGACCTAAAAGAGCGGCCGCCTGTTTTACGCGCTCATTTTCGATATCGCCATTCAAAGCCTATAATCAATATATCAAATATTACGCAATACCGCGGTTTCTGAAAAGCGGTGTGCCATAAATAGTGACGTAATGCAACGTTCCTGCATCAACCACTGCCTTGAACTTTATAATTGAAAAAAAAAATCAAGAACAAGTTATGAACGCGTGGGCACTTCTATGCTCACGCAGCGAGAAAAGTGCACGTCCGTTCGTCCACCCGCCTGTCTCTGTCGCAAGACCGTTATTACCACAAAGAAAAAAAATGAATAAAACTAAATAAATTTTATTGAGGGCGATAGCGTTTGAACACAGGCCGCAACGTTCTCAATATACTTATCAACCTCTGGGCCGCACGCCCTTCTTATTTTTTATTACCTGGTTTGGATTTGGTTTAGAGAACAGGCAAGCACAAATAAAGTTTAAATAAATAAAACGCTCTAAGGAAGGAACTCGTATGGAATAGAGACTAACCGGCAATTTTATTTTTCATTTTTTAAGGGTGCGTAGTCGGTTGTTGGTCTGTACGTTTGGCTACGTGCGGCAACTTGAAAAAAAAAAACAGCGCGAAGAATTGAAGTGATCGGAGGCGCTCTTAGTGAACATACCGATTGTTTCAAAGCGCACGGCAATGGTTCGACGGATCCTCGCAACATGTCAGTACGAATGTCTGGTACTTCGGTATTATGCCAACGCCAATGCGCACATGATGCAGGCTCGGGGCCGGACATCAGAGCCACTGGAGAACTGACGCTCTCAGAGATGACGCAAACACAGGACATAAAGCAGCTCGAACTTTAGCATCCGATTCAAGGTTCCAGACCATGGATATCCTTTGCCGCAATGGCACTGCTTGCGCAAACAGCGAACTGTGGGCCGTGCACCCAAATCATTTCAGTAATGATTATGTGGGCCAGCGTGCCGGCACTGCTTCCTCCCCATATGGTGGAAAAGGCCGACACTCGTTGCTTATTAAGAGTGTCCGAACATCCAGGATAAGAACAGGTGATGGTGGCTGGGGGGACATAAGCTACACCCGAAAGGGAAGCAGGAAAGGTTCCTTCTTGGGGAGGTGAGGTCACAGTTACCAGACGACTTGACTAAACAAATTTCTTCTAATGTTCTTCAATAAAGGTAAAAGCCGCTCAATGCATGGAATAAAGATATATCTGAGTACGGAAGTTCGATCGATACAGGTGAGTTATATTTAAGGAATCGGCCATGCATCTGCATTAAGGTGCAAGACCGATAGGAACCTGCCGTAGAGAGCCCTTCCTCGCCACCTTGCAGGCCTCTGTCAGCTGCGAAGATTACGAAGAGCCTAATGCCACAAGTGGAAGCTTAGCGTCGTGGGGCTCAACATTTTCAAATTGCGGCAAACAAGACGGATTGTAGTCGGGATCTTAAAGGAGGACATTGTTTATTTAAGCCAGTGGTATAAGCCGCGCTCCCGTTTGCGAGAGGCTGGGTGTATTTTTGGAGATTTAAACTGCCAGTTGGGAGACATGCTACCTAGTGAGGACCTGTCACAAAATCCTTACTTCAAGCTTATACCAGATTGCGTTCTGGGAGTCCTCTTTAACAGATTACAGAGTCCGAACAACATAAGGTCTCAATTTCTTTTCTGTATTTACAACAGAGAAAACCAAATGTATATCCTCGTACGCAGGGCGTTTTATAACAGTAGCAAGAGAATAAATCATCTTGTTCTTTTTTGTACTTTATATTGTCGTTCAATAAGATGCAGTGTGTTAAGGCACTTGTTAAACATTCGACATTTTAACCGGCTGCCAGCCTCCAGGGCAGACTTGCACGACTACGACAAAACTATCTTATTGGGAAGTATATGAGAAGGGATTGAAGGGATGCTCTGAATAGCGATATTTATAACACAACAAAACAGGTGACGTTGAAATATATGACCATTTCATTCTGCACATGCATGTAAGTTTATGACTGAAGAACTATCGCTCCACCTCGCTATTGAATATACTCAATGTATCCTATAATGTAAGATGTGCTCATATTTCTATTGCCTCAAATCGTGTCTTTGCTAACCTTTAATATTATAGCAAAGCTTTACCTACAGCTGTGCCCTTGTCGGTAAGCTTACTGTGTTGTGTGATGCAGATTCAGGTTGACATTCAATTTGGGGTTCCTGTATTGTGCATGAAATAGCGACTCTTGAAGTGGCTGCGCGTCGCCGGTGCTACATTTTTTTCGATGCTGGGCAGGGTCAACTGAAAGAAAGCGACAGGCATTTTTGAGATGATGCTTGCAACACCAAGCACAATCCTAATAAACGTGTGGGTTATAGAATATTTTTGTTAATTTTACATGTTTACTCGATAAACCCATCGAATCATTTCTTTTGTTTTTTTCGTAGAAGGGTTCACTCTATAAGCGTTTACTAACATCGGCTCAAGTCTGCAGAAAAAAAAATGAGGCAAATCCCAAGTACCATGAGAATCGATGTTATGAGAAGCATGCGGTGGTAAGGTGACTGGCTTGTAATTTTTAAATGCGAATGCATTTCATAGTCGGGCTATGTCAGGCATCCGGCGTTGTCCGGCGTTGTCCAGCGTTGTCCGCGGAGGAGGAGGAGTATAGGTTGAGGAGGTAAGCACCGGCAGGTGTTAGATGTGAAGCATCTTATGGCGAAGCTTAATCCGGTGGTGGTGGTGGGCGGCGTGACCACCCATACTGCGCATGCGCAAGCCCTTTAAAAAATATAAATAAAAAACCTCCTCTCTCCCTCTCTCTCCTCTAGGCATCCCACCCCGCGGCAACCACACCCTCACTGCGCATGCGCCTCCCCTCCTCTCTCCCCTCCTACGCTCCCCCTCTCTCTCCTCTAGGCATCCCTCCCCGCGCTCCCCACTGCGCATGCGCGTCCCCCCCTCTCTCTCCTCTAATACGCTCCCCCCCTCCCTCCTCTAGGCATCCCTGCCCACAGCGTCCACACCCCCCACTGCGCATGCGCGTCCCCCCCCCTCTCTCTCCTCTCCTACGCTACCCCCCTCTCTCGCCTCGCGACGCCGACGCAGGCAGCGTCTGCTAGCGAGTTTCTTATGGCGAATGGACCTTTCCAGAAATCGCAGCGCCGCGCCTTCCCCTGGTGGATCGGCGCTGGGGCATTATGGGAGAGCGGAGCGCCGGGCGGGTAGAGCAGACGCTTTCCCGCTTTCGCCCGCTTTCGTCGCGCGCCGTGAAAGGTGTTGGATGGTGTAAGGTGCTGCTGTTGTGAAGAAATGGCTACTTCTGAGCGCTCCGACCTCCATGCATGCAAACTATACTGTGTCGTTCGTCCCAAATAGCCAGAATCATCACTGAACATGCTGAAGAAGAAGGGAAGCAGCTGACAAACCTGTTCTGTGCTTGGATGTGATAACGCGCGAAAGACACCGGGTGTTTCGTTTCATTGTTCGGTGATACTTGAGGACCTGAATTTTTGTGATGCTGCAGCGAAGTTTGACCTTTGTTAAGATGCTTGTGTTCTCATTCACTGTGATTACAGGACTGGGATTTTACACGTGAAGCATGCCGTGTAACTACGCGAATTTATAAAGGCGAAAGCTTGATGCCCTGCTAAACACTCACAGCGTCTCTTATGCATTCGCCGAAGAAGACTCGAAGGCGAAAGCCATCTTCTTTTTCTTCTTAGTTGATGTAATAATCCTACTACGCCAGTCCATGAGTGTCAGCAGGATTTTGTCTTGTGTGCTAACCCGTCTTGCATCGTGGCTGGGGGAGGGGGAGAGCACTGGTGTAGCTTGTGTAGGCGGCAAGTGCTGGTGTGACTTGAGGGGGGGCAAGTGCCGCTTTTGCACCCCCCCTGCCGACGCCCATGCCCGCCAACATTCCACCACCCTTCGAAAGCTTGCTGCACCTAACGAGGTTTTGCACTGCCTCCAAGATCGCACGTATACCTGATGATTCTGCATTGCCTCCGTGATAAGGCCACCTTTGACCAAGCTAGGATGTTATGTGATGACGTGATCATGTGAAGTCACGTGACGTCTTAATGACGTCACAATTTTTTTTAACGTCATATATGGTGTCGTCATCACGTGATGACGAATTTTCGCATCACTCGACGCCGCCGACGCGGGACGCCGACGGTCAAATTTCACGTTTGATGAGGCATCTAAAGTTTTCGCCTAAAAACACAAAAATTGACCGTTGGTGGCTTTGGCGTCCCGCGACGGCGTTGTCAACAAGAGTGATGCAAGAATCACCGCGTGATGGCGCCGCCATATGACGTCGTCGTGACATCACAGATAATCAGAATGTGTGAGGTCATCATGACGTCTCATGATCACGTCATCACACGACATCGTCGCTTTGCACTGCCTCCGTGATTGGTGGGCCGATCACGGAGGCCGTGCAAAACCAGGTAAGGTGCTGAAAGTTTGAAATGCTTCCGGTCATAGAACCAGTGCAAAACCACGTTAGGTGCAGTAAGCTTTCGCAAGGGTGCGGGAAGGACCAATACATCGACTGAAGAAAACGAAGACAGCTTTCGCCTTCAAGTCGTCTCGAGCGAATGCATAAGAAACCCTGCGAATTTTTTATTGCACTCTTACGTAGTGTTTATTTTGTTGTTTGCTGCTTGATTATGTTGAATGGGATTTGCTTGTTATTCACCATAAACCTAGAGGCGTCACCTATCCTGGCTTCACGCATCTCATTTTTTGGTTCCATGTATCAAGGCAAAGAGTGCTAGTTGTAGTTTAAGCACCCAGATACTGAGTGCTTATTAGCATCATGAGAATGCTCATGCTACAGACTTTTTCCTTATAAATACGCCTGTGGCAAGTCCTTCAGTTGTTTTTTCCATTGCCCTTTTGGCAAAGGCGACAGGAACAGCTGTATGTTTTTCGACAGCCGAGGGGCATCTGCATCCAAACGACAAATCACTAAATTAGCATAATCATAAACTGTAATGAAACAAGGGAGCTCAAACAGTAAAATAGAATATTGTGTAAATTATGCACACGAACGCTCATTCTGTTATATTGCTACGTAGCAAACATATCAAGGGTCAGATATTCTGCCTACAGATTCCTTAACATTGTTAAATCGGGAGTCACGACCTTTTGCGCAATCAGGTCCAAAATTATTGAGCTAATTTCCAACTCACGGTAGAGAAAACAGGCACGACACAGAGACAGCATGTTTTACGTTGTTCGAAAACAAATACAGGGAAGTCAAATGTGCAGAATATTCTCGCTTCATGCAGTGCAACACTGTGTTGCTACCTGGTTTTACTACTCTCAGCGTCGCAAGTGCAAAGTTTCTAACACGCAGCATTTGAAGCGTAGTTGGGCTCGAACCCATTTTAAGGGTGCAACTTTGACATCGATTATCATGCGCGAAGTGCCACGGTCCTGCGTATCGTGCGGAAGCATATCACGAGCGATAGTGCCCAACAAAAAGTACTAATATTGTTTTATTGTCATGCTGACAATAAAACAAGCGAGGAAAGCTTCCGCTACTTGGAAATACGATTAACAAAGCGCAGGGAACTCGGCGCGAAAGCCGTATAGAGTTTCCAATTCAATGGGCCTTTTCGCGGGTACGTGACCATTTCGCCGTGTCAGTAATGTCAAGGATACTTACTGTTTTCTGGGTATTATACATGTTGCTCTGAGTTTTGCCTCTAATGTGAGTGCAGACTGAAGCAGGGTTATCACGTGCGATGTTCGTGCAACGACGCGCTAGTACGACCGCACGCTGGAAACGAGGTGAGCCAACGCTTCCGCGAGCAGACGACAATCCGCCGGCGCTCCGGCTTCCCATAACGCTTTGCGGCCGCCGTAGGTGGCGCGCCGGAATTTCTGGAAAGGTCCATTCCATTGAGAGAACAGGAGTAGGGGCGCCGTGCAGTGAGGAGTGGGGGGCAGAGCACTGAGAGCAGCGTCACTCGATCTGCCACTGGAATGCGGCACGCTTTCGCAGAGCAGGTGCGAGAGGGTAAAAAGGCGAGTGAGGAGAAATTTTATGCATCCCAGCATTGCCGCCATTGCCACCGTACACGAAGAAGTGAAATGTAAACAAGCGAGGAGGATCGTCGGGAGGATATGACGTTAACAAGCCACATTACTTCCTGCGTTCTCCGCTCACTCTGATTTTCAAGGGGGAGCAGACAGGACTGTTCTTCGCTGCTCCCGGCGCAGCTAAAGCGCTCTCGCTCTACCATTGGATGACGGTGCTCCTACTCCTGTTCGACCACTGAAACATGCTGGCTCTGAAGAGAGCACTTTCAGCGTGCTTTTGAGTGCTCCTGCTCTCCCAATGGAATTCGCCATTAGTTGAAAAAACCGACTGCTCGCGCTGCACAACCGTTCACTGTCCATCCCGTATATATGGCAATGGATCTTGACCTCCAAGGTGGTGCCGGTGGGAGATTTCTCCTGTGCGTTGTTGAACAATAAAAATTCGCAGCGTGCGCGTTAACTAAAAGCCGACTGCGGGTCTCTGTGTCCAGTCGGAGTCTTCTGTCTCTCATTGCCAATTAGCATCGATTGGAATGTTCCAGTAGGAAACACCGCTCCATCGCTGCGTGCTTTACGCATCTCCAGTTTTAAATGCGAATGCATTTCAAGTGCGTGAGGGCGCTCGCATCGCGGGAGCTCGGCGGAGCTATATATGAAAAAAAAATTTAAAAATTAAAAAAAAAGAAAAAAAAGGAAAAAAGAACAAAAAGAATAAAAAAATAAATAAAAAAAGAAGAAAAAACAGAACAAAAGCAAAAAAAAAAAAAAACAGGCGCTGCGCCGTGCTCCCGACCGGGCTGCAGAAATTAGGCGCCTTTTCCTTCTTCGAACCACAACCACCATATATAAATGGAGTGAAGCGCGCGCGAAATGCATTCGCATTTCCTCACGATTCCCTTCGGGGAGGTGGGGGGCATTTTTTATTGAGCGAAACGTTACGAAATAACGCTCAAGATATGTATAAATGTATGCACAAACATACGTTGAACAGTCGCATATGTTTCATATAGCCAGTAATTTACAGTTGCGTAACGATGCCAAAAGAAACATGGGTATTATTAACACCAGAAGCAGTATAAGCTGATATGTAGCGCTTGTGCTTGCGAGGATGGTAGCCCTGGATAGTGCTACCTAAACAAACAACAGTGGATGGCGCTTAAGCCTACAGTTGACGTTAACCCGATATGACTCCTAGATCATAGGAGCACATATGTAATGATTTTAAAATGAAATAGCCAGCACCGCAATTACAATTGAAGTTTCAGCAACATTACGCCTGCATAGGGTCTTTTTCCAAAGCAGTTCCGAGACCTCACGTGGCGCTGTGGTAGAATACTTGATTGCCACGCAGAATGCTTGGGTTCGATTCCTGCTGGGCTCTGATTTCTATTCTTTGCAATCGTCGGGTCAACGCCGCCGATGTCAGTTTTTCTTAACGCTCTCGCATTTAAACGAGCAATGTTTGGCCTCGCCGTTCCTGGGTAGATATAAATTGCAAAACACTTGTGGCCCATACCTGCATACTGCGGCCCGTGATTTACGGGTATGAGCCACACGTGTCTGGAGAAATGAGTTTTACGATGTACCCGACGGGATTTTCACGTTATTCAAGTCACGACCAGCCGGACAAATTCGTCAAATTCTCTTACCCTGCCACACTAATATTGGTCGACCTCAAGTTAAGGAGGTAATCACGAGAGCACCCAGACGTAGGCGGATAGATATATATATATATATATATATATATATAGATAGATAGATAGATAGATAGATAGATAGATAGATAGATAGATAGATAGATAGATAGATAGAAACTCCCAAAGTGCTTGCAGTACGCAAGGAAATGCTTCGCATTAAAGTAAAGCTTTGCGGCGATAGCCTTAGATATCTCATCAATCGCGAAAATTGGCCGTCGGCGGTGTCTGCGGGAACATTAGTGATGCAATAAGCTATCGTTAAGCGATGACGTGACTGTGGCTTCGCACGAGGACCTCATCACATAGCATCGTTGCTTGGTGCGGGAAAACAGTGCAAAAACCAGGTGAAGTGTAAAAAGCCGGCATTGTCTATCATCATGGAGCTAGCGCAACAACACGTTATGTCCAGAAGGCTTTTGGAGTGCGGGTTGCGCTACGGGGGGGGGGGGGGGGGGATTTGTACATCGACTGCTAAAAAAAAAAGAGGTCTTTCACCATTGAGTCATCGTAGGCGAACTGTTACGGGACTCTGTGTGTTCACAGTAAGCCTCCCGGTGGCATTTCGCGAAGTTGTTGCTATTCTCTTGCTCTGTACTTTTGTCAATCCTGTTCGTTGAACTTTTTACTAAATTTTAAAGACTTGTCACTCATGCTTTACCTTTGTGGTATTCTGTGTTCAATTAAAGAAATAATTAAGCTGTATTCAGTTTAACGTTTAACATATATTGATACACTGATGATATGTTGCGATCCCCTGTTCCTCAAGCCGAGAACATGCTAAAAGAGCACGTGCCGTTAAGGAATGCTTTACAATATCTACCCTGCGTCCAAAAGCGATTGTATAGGTCGAAAAATGTTCCAGGCCCGTGTACTTGGATTGAGCTGCACGTTAACGAACACCAGAGGTGGTCCAAATTTCAGGACCCCTCCACCACGGCGTCTATCATAATCATTCCATGTTAATAGGAGTTGCAGCGCAACTCGCCCAAACAGCCGTTCTTCTTCAGTGCATAATCATTCCGTGGTTTTGGGACGTTAAATCCAAACAAATATCATGACTGATGTATAGGTGTGATAAATATGATTGTGTTGCTAGGCTTCAACCAACCGTTGTCAAACGGTATGGCTGCCATATATTCTGACATAAGTGCGTCATATTCGGGAGATCTTTGTAGGAAACTATTTCACACGTTAAGAAAGTGTACATAGAAGGGTCAAAACAGCAAGTATGGTTCAGCTATTTCAAAACGCTGTAAACTGAGAATAAATGTTATTGGAGAGGCCAGGAAGTTTTGCCTATGCATTTTTCGTATTCGTCCAGTACGCTTTTTCTTAGTGTAATAGCGTACAGAGAATGTAAATCTCTCGTAGCCGAATGTGTGTGCAATGAGGCTGGATATCCTTGAATAGAGAGATTATCTCATTTTATTAAAGCATTCGCGGTAGTCTTAAATCCTCCTTCAAAGGAAGCAGCGCGTTTATCTCGCGCAAGTGCGTCACAGTGGCAATAAAACTGCACATTTATCAAACATGCAGCAGGAATACAGACAACACTTTTATGAATTAGGATATGCGGGGTGTCACTTTTGATGCGGTTGACATACATCATGAAGTGAAAGAACGGAGCCAAACCTGAAGAGAGTGCACTGGCGAATAAACAGTTTCTATGCAGTGCTGTGACTTCCAGTATTACACTGAAAATTTTCGCGTCCACTAACACATACGTGAAACAGACATTGCGCACGCGAACCTTATTTCTTGCTGGTGTACTTCGTTGAGTATTTCATATTGTTATCCTGGCATTTCTTTCGGTCCTTACTCTACGGGCAAAACTAATGAAGGCAAGCAATAGAAGTGTACTAGTTTCCTATTATGAAACATAATTTTCAAAAAAAATCGCGTAGTCATTGTTGATTGTTATAGAATTCTAGACGAAGACTTAAGTAAACGCACGCAATGATTCAGTTCAAAGACAGCAGAGCTTTCACGATTTAAGCAAAACATTATGCTACGGCTTCATTTCCTTCATGCTTATGTGTACGTATTTGAAAATGAGCATTATCGTGAGAAAATACTTTCATTTCATTTTTCATTTTTTACTACTGTTCAAGCTGCTGCGGTTTTCTGCGGATGCTATTGCATCGTTATTGCAGCAGTATCAAGGTTAGTCTTGTACCAAACAATTTTCAGTGTATTATTCAATTTTGGTTTTTCTCCCTCCTTTTATGACTTTTTGCATGTGACACTTTAATACGTGTTCCTCCTGCAAGGATCTCGAACGGGATCGGCAGTATTGTTCAATAAATAAATAAATAAGTAAATAAATAAATGAATAAATAAATAAATAAATAAATAAATAAATAAATAAATAACTTGTTTTCTTTGTTTTCAAAAGAAGTTAATTTGCTGTTTGAGCTTAACGGAATCACTTCCATTTTCGTGTTTAAATGCGAAGTCACTAAACCTGTGGGCGTCCCGGAGTTCTAAGTCAAGCATAACTTCTGCGGAACGCGAGCTAATTTTGCTGCTCACCCGGCATGTCGGGCTTTCGATAACGGCTATGCCGGTCCCATTTCCGATGGAGACAAAATGCTATACGCCGAAATACTTAGCTTTTGCACGTTAAAAAAAATCCCAGAGGCTGAAAATTTCCGCTTCTCCCCACTACGTTCTGCGTCATAATAATATCGCAAATTGAAAACTTTTCAGTGTGAACGGGACGGAGCACAAAGAGGAGTACACTACACAGCGCTAGTGTTGTGTAGTGTCCTCTTCTGTGCTCCGTCCCGGTCGCGCTCAAGAGTTTTCAATATGAATCAGTTCCAACTAGCCCACCTATCTACTTTACTGCAATAATATCGCGGTTTCATATTCAGTAAAAAAGACTTGCACTCATATTTCGTTCAGTTGCGGATGTGATGTATTCGTTATAAGTACATACTGTGTAGCATATTTCGTTTTCTCTAATGATTTTTATTCTACTAACATGAGTTTCTTGCTGTGTTATATAGCTGGCGTTCTGATATATATATATATATATATATATATATATATATATATATATATATATATATATATATATATATATATATATATATATATATATATAGCATTGCTATCTTAGTACTGTATGATTTTACTTGCTGTAGCGATATTGTAAAAACGTATATTTCCTGTAGTTGTATTTCTGTTCTTGAGCAGTGCCAGCTATTGCAGGAATTTCGTGTTAACCACTGTACACTGTCCTTTTTTATGAAAGGGAACACGCGAGCGCGTGGCCTGCGCTCTGCCGCGGCTGCCTACAGCACCATCAACCGACACCTAAAGTAAGCGCGTCCGCTTGTGGCGTCATCTATTAGCAAACAAAATAACGACTCATGACCATTGGACAAGTGCAGCTAGATTGCGCTCCCACTCCGGTCTCGCAACGGGCGATGCCGCCAAAAGTGGACGCGCTTTCTTTATCTGTCGGTTGATGGTGCTGTAGGGAGCCGCGGCAGAGCGTAGGCCACGCGCTCGCGTGTTCCCTTTCATAAAAAAGGACAGTGTACATGTACTAGCTATTTGCTGTTTTTCATGCTGATCATTGTACCGTATTACTCGTCGTTATTGCCTTGTATACTCTGGTCAATTGGGTCCCGTCAAGCTACTTACGTAGCTTGTAACCTAACGCGACCACCTTGCATGTACATACCTGGAAAATAAAATTGAATTGAATTAAAACCCCAGCAGATAATAATACTAATAGGGACAGCAAGGTTGTTCATTAAGAGAGTTCAATTTCGAAAAGCGAACTGAGTGCTATTCATTTCAAGCAAACTAAGCAAACTTTCACTATTTTTAGCAAGTGAGTTGTAATCAATACATGCAGGCAGTCCTGCACAGGGATAGTTGAGCAGATCGATTGCTACGGTAGGAAATCTCGGAAGCTGCGTGGTGAACGGTGGCCAGGAAGAGAATGCCGTTTCCAGGGATTGCACCCGCACTCGTGGCCTAAGTGCTCCGCGGTGATTAATTTCCGCTGCGCAACCAGCCCTTTCCTTGACCTTGACCTTGTGGACAGAGCCGAGTAATTTCCCGTATCCGCCCCTCTATGGAGTTGATTGTTATCTTTTCCCAGAGGTACGGCGGGATAACGAAAGTGCGGTAGAGTGAAAGACAAGCAAGCTCGCTCATTGTTCCGCTTTTGCGTCTTCCTGCGACTAGCATTCTCATTGTCCGAGAAAAGGCCCTGATACTTTCTTTTTCTATACTATGAATTGCTTGCTTTTCGTGGTGCTTTTCGTGGTTAAATTTTTTGTTGCGTTTTACAAAGGACACTTATTTGCGAGTGTTCTTATTCCTTTGAGACTCTAGCAATGCAGAAAAATTTTAGCGTTCTGTAGGCTTTAATTGAACCACTTCATAGCTTTATAACTCTTCGAAGAACTATAATTATATAAGTACAATTTCTCCTGACGGAAGTTTTCAGTTTGTTGGGGTCCGAACACAAAACATCTGAAGCTTGTAGGTTTGGATCCCAACGAGGAAAAGGATGATCTATCGTCAAGTTTAATTGGTTTCAATGTGCGTCATCATTACTAGACTACAGTTAAATATAACAATAGCTTCCGCTTATGCTTTCCCTACGTCTAATTATTTGTTGGATACATTTAGTTGTGTCTACCACATACAGGTGACATATAGTGCAACGAGTTCCGTTAAGACATGTAACATTGCGTGGCAGAAGCATAGAATCACACTAAGCATCACACCGTGTGAATCGCGCAACGAGAGGATCGTTTCAAATCCCACCCACAACAACACGTTTACGCAAAAAATATTGATGAGTAGAGACCGGATTTGAGGCAAACGCCTATTTTGTTCCTTACGCTCCTATCGCGCCACTGTGATGAATGTGCATGAATTAGATGCTAAGAAGAACTATTATAGTGTTTTTATATCGCCTATAAATGCCTATTCCTGGCGTTCGTGCCTATATGCATATAAGCGCCCAATGATGCCTATTTTCAAAACTGGCGCCTATAGGAACACTATTTGACCTTACCTTTCGATTCCCATTGCAGTTTGAGCCCTTTATTTGTGTTACGGTGCAACATTGACTGTTCCGAACTTTATGGGGTTCAACCAACTCCCGGAAACAACCGCTAGCTGCAGTGAAATGGGACGCGCCAACGAGCATACGCCGCCGCACCGACATAGCGTGAATGGTTGGCGAATGCGAAATTGCGGAAAGCCTTCAGGGGAGCGTGAAGAGCAAAAGAAGAAGGAAAGATGTGGTGCGTACGTGCCTTTTGTATATATTGTAATTTACTTTTTAAAGTGTTCCCCGCCAGGGGAGAAACTGGTTCTGCGCAATTCGACCCGGCGAAGAGGAAGAATCTCCGAAATACCCTCCTTCTGGTCTTTTAGCGATCGGATGTTTGCGTCTACCCTACTCAGTCATACCGAATAGAAAGTCACAGAGGTGTGTGTTGATTCGACAGTGAACACTTCACTCACCATGCTACAGAATAAGCGGAGAGAGCGTGTTCTGGAATGCGTGCCTGGCAAAGCACAATTTCTCGGCTACGTTCAACTGTTTCTTGGTTTCTGTATACCACCTTAAACAACTTTGATTTCCTGTCGTAAATAGAAGTCGCGCACGTCTTCCCCTGAAATTACTTGCATTTATGCAAAAACTTAAGTGTACCTATAGTTAGGCTATTGG
>JALIZH010019625.1:0-67908 GCA_030522465.1 Rhipicephalus appendiculatus | reverse complement strand
TCCCCTCCGCTTCATCGACGTCCGTCTCCTGGCTGCCCACCACCATGGACTACGTTGTCGAAGGACAGGAAGTGTCTACCGAAGAACTATCGGACGGTTCCTGGTCACCAGGCCTTCGCGCCCAAGAGCAACACCGCGCGGCATTACGCCGCGCCGCTGCCGCCAAAACTGCGCCCACTAACGTGTTAGCCGCCCCTCCATCGCCTTCGCCGCCGTCGAAGCAGGCCAGTGCTTCGCCACCTCGGCCCCCGCCGTCGCGCTCCGATTCCTCGTCTCCCGGCCGACACCATCCACGTCGTCGGTCGTTCTAAAACTTCCGTCGACCTTAATATGCTTCAGCCTTGGCACTTATACTCCGCCTTACTGCAAGCAGCAAACTTGCAAGATCTCCAGCTCGGATCCCGTGACACGGTGCGGATCCACCCGGTTAACAAAACTTTCACGCTCAGCGTCGCAGACTCTGCTCGTGCCCATACCTTCGCATCACATTCCTCACGCTGTCGGGCACTACCTTCAATATGCACCTTTACGCTCCGCCACCGGACGACGCCTTGCGAGGCATTCTATACCATACAGTCGACGACTTCACGGACGATGCCATCCTCGAAGATCTGCAGGCTAGTAACCCTACTCTTTCTATCGTGGGAAGCCGCCGCATGGGCATGACTCCCCACATTCTTGTCGCCCTCACCGAACCCAAAGTACCCCGGTGGATTTTCTACCATGGTGTCCAGCTTCGTCTTCTTTCATTCTGCAACAAGGTAGAAGCGTGTTTCAATTGCCGCTCGACTGGCCACCGAACCGACGTTTGCCCCAAGCCACGACAGGATAACGGATCACGTAGCGCATAAATTTCACTCGGGACAAGAGAAAGGACGAAGACGAGCGCTTACTTCCAACACGATTTATTTCGAAGAGCGTACACATATATACTCTCGAAATGCGAAAACAACCACATCATTCAAGAAGCCCACAACTACCATGCGCGAAAATCTTACATTCTAAGGAAAAACAGTTCTTTTTCACAAAGCCCGAGAGAGGTAGTGCTGACGCAGTTCAGCCCTAATCTACAAATCCTCTCTGCCTCGATAATTTCTCCTGTCGCTTTACTTTTTGTTCTTTCCAACGATAACGGTGTCATGCAATAGCGGTTTGCAGCCACACGTGCTGCAGTGCAAGATCCCGGCACTCCAGGATCAGTGCCACCGTGGCGGCGCTACACATACCCCGCCCCCCGAGAGCTCACCGCCCACATGCACACCTCGCTGCATCGTGCGTAACGGGAATCACTGGACGCACAGCTCTGCATGCAAGCATCGCTATGCACAACGGCCCCAACGCCAGAAGGCTCTGCCACCAGCTAATCCTGTCTCGCCACAACAACCCGCAGACGCTGCGCGGTCTCCTAAGAATGCAATGGCACGCGGCCCTGCGCCGCCACCGCAATTGCCCCTTCCTCCAGCCAAGACCACTACAGATTTCCCCATCCCTCGCCGAAGCGGCGCCCAAACACGCCTCTCATCCCACCCACTCAGTGCGGTCCTCTCCCGGCACTCCACTAGCGTTCTCCTCGCTGCAGGTCGCCGCGCTGCAGCCGGAAAACGCCTCTCTACGACAGCAACTCGCCGCACGAGGTTCTATGCTAGAGGCACAGAAGACTGAAATCACGTCCCTCTAAGCCCAGCTGAGCACGCTTGAACAGAAGCTCGAGGAAGTCCTCGACGGCTTATCTCCTCTTCCCTCATCCACCACCTCCGCATCGGACATGGACACTGAACCCACCGATGGATTCGTCGGCAAGCGGAAAAGACACACTACGGCTCTTAAGTCCCTCCACCTTTCTGACGAGATCCAAGCAGCCATCAAAACGGTCCAAGCGGATTTTGAGAGGCGGCTAGATAGCTGCTTCAACTGTGTTCACCGGCTTCTAACGAAGCAGCACGAGGCTATGAACTCCTTGCGCACGGACCTTGCTGCCTTCCCCTCAACAGCGTCTCTTCAATCACTTCACGAGACGGTCGATACCCTGCACGCTTTCATGCTCGAGAGCGTCCGAGCAAAGCTACCCTTTCACACCCGCGCTTCCAACGCCGCCCCCGCTATCCGACGCTCGCAATCGCAAGACGAGGAGATTTCTGCTAACGCTCATCATGGCTGACCGGTCTGTTGTAACTATTTGCCACTGGAACTGTCGCGGTTCTCGCCCCAAGCTCAGCCACCTTCTCTTACACCTCCAACAACTTGACCCTTCGGATACACCTGATGTCCTCGTGCTCCAGGATATTAACACCGCCGTTTCCCAGTCGGGCTACGTTGCCCAAGATCAAGTGGCTCATCATCCCGCACCTCATCCCGTCAAGGCCATCCTTACCCGGCGTACGCTCACGGTCAACCTGGTTGATTTACCCTTTCCTGCGGTCCACCACGTTTTTATCGAGATTCTACCTCAGAAACAAGAACATCCTTCCCTCTTCATACTAAATGTCTACAAACCCCTGCGTGTCACAGAACATTCATCTCTTCTCACCCTACACCACGCCGTGGCAGAAAGAGCAGCTAAATGCCCTTTCCTGGTTTTCAGCTATTTCAACGTGAAAACCCCTGGGGTTCCCCTCAAAGCCGACGGCCCGGGTACGAGGCTGTGGCAACTTGCTCATGACCTTCGCCTCACAATGCACACTGACCCAACACAACCTACGCGCGTCGGCAACAGCGTGGGCCGTGACACCACCCCCAGATCTCAGCTACTGCCGTTACGTGCACGATGCATGCTGGTCCAACATACATCAATCCCTGGGCAGTGACCACTATAATCTCACCATGCAAGCCCACATGTCTCCGTGCAAGCCGCGTCCACATGCTCTTCGTTATACGGATTGGGACGCGTTTCGTGCGCGTCGCCAGCACTCTGCCATTCCCGAAATCGAGGACTTTTCGCAGTGGACTGACCAGCTACGGGCGGACCTGGACGGGGTCACAGAGCAATTGACTACCGCCTTGATCACCTGCAGGCCACTCATACAAGCCTCACCAACCGGTGGAACAAGCAACGACATAACCGTCGTCTTCGCTGCCTAATCGCATACCTCGACCAGGAGATCGACACGCACACCACCGCCCTTGGTCGCCAGCAGTGGGAACAGCTGTGTTCGGGACTCTTCAGTCAGCTGGTTTGTAAGCGATCATGGCTTAGAAGACGCCATCTTCTCGACCCCACGTCTGGGATGTCGGTCACCCGGCAGCAACTGCAGCGTGTAATTCAAGCCTATCCCGTTGACACATCAGCGCTCATGGCAGACCTGACCAGTGATGCCAATTTAGCGGATTTTCCGCTAAATCTGGCGGATTTTATTTGATTCTGACGGGGAAAATATTTGTCTAGCGGCTAGCGGATTTTTTGACGGGTCATTTTCATACATAGCGGATTTCTGGCGGATGCCTCACGCAGTGCACTGATTCAAAACCGTCGGAAGCATTCCCGAGAAACTGAGAATATCTAATCAGCCAAACGTACTACTGGTTGGCAACATCCCCTGCTTGGTAAATTGCATACAAGAAGTTCCGCGGTCTGATGAATTGCGGCGATTAACCACTGAAAATTTTCCAATAGTGCAGGACGCGGTGGCTATTCCTCGTCGAAATAGCTGTTTCAAGGATCATACCCCCAGTGGGCCGAATTGAAGATGCATTTGGAGATGGCGAGGCGCACTGAAAAGGTCTACGCGGCAGAAGTGCTGTACGGTATGTACGATAATGAGATCAATCTGGGGTACTTTATTTTTTTTAGACCGATTCTGGCAGATTTTCAGAGGTTAACAAGGCATTCGAGGCGATAGATGTGGATCAAACAAAGCTTCCGAAAGACCTCATGACTCTGCTTTCAAGCGTGCTTCATAAAATCGCGATTCCGATAGAGAAGGTGGACGTTCAGATGTGTCCAGACGTGAGGACCACTTTTACCCCAAGCCATATCTGGGCTACTTCTTTAAGACGTACGTTGACAGCATGAAGGCTGAGAAGACCGACGGGTTCTCTCTCGCAAATGAAGCTGTGATGAGAGAAAGATGCATAAGGTTTATTACCACGCTAGTTGATCAGATCAGGCAGCGACTTCTCTTCATCACAGTTCTCCAGAAGACATCACTTTTGTCGGTCGAAAACACTTTGTGCGTCATGAAGGAGCCATTGATTCATCTGCTGGAAGCAATGCCAGTGCCCCCGAAATCAATCGCAACGTTGAAAACCAGTGGAGAAAAATCGCCCTGCTGCGCTGTGAAACATTCGAATTATGCTGCACCAACTAGCCCAACGCCCAACCTTAGTGAACATTTCTAACTTTGGAAGACTCTTTTATATGTTAGTTCAGCTCTCATAGTTTTGGGAACCTTTAAGAATGATAAAGGTTTCTATCATACGAACTTTCACTGTTTCTTTTTAATAAAATAAGTCTTAGCGGGAAATTTAGCGGACATGTTTTAGAATCTAGCGGAATCTGGCGGATTTCTTATTGCTTTCTAGCGGATTTCTCCCGCCCATCGATGGCAACACTGGACCTGACTGCCAAATACCTCCAACTTCTGCCCTCTGATGCTCTCTCTCCCCCTCTCGCGTCCTATTCTGGGCCCGCCAACCCCGAACTCGACGCCGACACCACTGAAGCGGAGGTGTACGCCGCGCTTCACAAGCTCCGTACCTCCTCCGCCCCTGGCCCGGACCGAGTCCCGAACAAGCTCCTTCGCAATCTCGATGCATCTTCATTCGCTGCACTTACTTCTTTCCTCAATGTTCTGCTGGCGCTCCGGTAATATCCCCCCAGTCGTGGAAGCATGCGCGCTTAGATTTCATTCCAATACCTGGCAAGAAAATCACGATCGAAAATCTCCGGCCCATATCTCTTACCTCGTGCGTCGGCGAGCTCATGGAACACGTCGTTCTTGCTCGCTTACAAACACACGTGGACGCCCACAGCCTCATTCGCCATACTATGCTCGGTCTACGCCCTGGCCTCTCAACGCAAGACGTTCTCTTGCAGCTTCACCACGACCTCCTGAGCTCATCCGCTTTCTCAGACACGAACGTTTCCTCAGCCGCGATCTTCATAAGGCGTTTGACAAGGTCGGGAGTTGAGGGCTCCAAGTTCAGTTAGCATAGCCGACTGAACTTGGAGCGCTCCAACCCCGGCGCTCGACTCTTCAACTATGTTCGCTCCTTCCTTACCGATCGCACTGCCGAAATCATCGTGGGAGATCTTCCGTCCCCCACATACGCTCTCGGCTCTCGTGGTACACCCCATGGCGCAGTCTCGTTGCCTTTTCTTTTAAGGGCGAAGGTCCTTATGCCGTGGGTCTTGCGTCCCGTGTAGCTTGTAGTACGTAGTAACCACCTCGATTTTTAAGGTCCTGTGTGATGACGATGACGCTGCCATCACGGCACACCACATGGATTGTACCCACTATGCGTCATAACGATGACGGTGATGACGATGATGATCGCGATGCCATACAACACATGGCATCGCGATATGGTCTCACATGCATATCGTTTGACCACATGCAACCAACCACCATCCGAGGAACCTGCATCGATCTCGTCTTTGCAAACTTTCCACTACGACCCATCCAGGAACCGCGCTCCCTCCATTTCACCGACCATAAAGCAATTATAATGTCACGTCTTTGATGATGTACTGAGCGAATGTCACGGAAGATTCGCGGTTTACCGATGAACCTCCTGAGCTTCGCCCACTCATCATCATTCACTCTGTGGATATGCTGTGATTTTTTTTAACCTCGCCCTCCGCTCGCTTCCCGAGAAGCTCGACCGCATCCCTGGCCTAAAACACACCCTGTATGCGGAGGACATGACTTTTTGGGTCACGTCAGGTTCCGACGGGCACATCGAGCAGACCTTGCAACGCGCCATCGACGTTGTCATGGGCCTTGTGCACGCGGCTGGCCTCACCTGCTCGGCGGCCAAAGCAGCCCTTCTCCTCATACGTCCCCCCGACCGGCCCTGCCGCAAGACGCCCTATCCCACCATCGTGGTTTACGCCAACTCCACCCGCGTTTCCGTCCTCTCGTATCTCCGCGTGCTGCGGTTGGTCTTGTAATCCAACTGCCGCAACACTCACACTATCGACCAGCTCTCGCTTTCGGCTCAGCAGACTGCGCGCATGCTAGCTCGTGTTCCAGCGCGGCGGGAGTTTGTTCGTGAGCGCGATGTACCTCGGCTAATTGACGCTTTCGTCATTTCCCGTCTCACGTACGGCCTGCCTTTCACTCATCTGCTCAAATCCGAACGCGACAACATCGACGTGCTCATCTGTCGCATACACGACTGCCCCCGGTCTTCCCCCCAACGCGCCAACGGAACGCCTCCTCCGCTTAGGGCTAAACGACACCATCGACGAGTTGGTTGAAGCTCACAGTACCGCTCAAGTGCAACGGCTTTGTCGTTCGCCGACTTGTCGCTGGATCCTCTCTTCCATCGGCCACGATACCTGCTCTCATCCGCCGGACCTGGTCTCACTGCACGCCCTTCGGACAATTTTCTACGTCAAGCCGCTACCCAAGAATATGCTCGCGGCCCACCATGACGCCCGCCGTCAAGCCCGCGTGGCCATGCTTCGTAACAAGTACACCAACCACGCAGCCGTCGTTTGCGTGGACGCGGTTCGTTACACCTCGCCCCGTCTCGCCCTCCTCACCGGTGCACACAAGGTCAACAGTCATAGCCGTCACCGTACACACAACCTACGCCGTCGAGGCTGAGGAGGCGGTCATTGCCTTGGCTGCCACGTCTATGGAAGCCTGTGTAGTACTCGGCGATTCTAAGCCTACCATCTCGAACTTCGCCCGAGGCCTTATCTCGCCGACCACTCTACGGTTACTTTGCCCGCTCTTGCTGCGGGATGAACCGCGCCACATTGAGCTGGTCTGGGTCCTTGCCCATTCTGGTCACCCCGGCAGCGAGTCAGCTGCCCAACACGCTCGAGGATTCGTCAACCGAGCGGTGGGCTCCTCTGAGTCGGACGCCCTGGTGCCGGAGCCCCTGGTCACCTATCATGACATCGCCCAGCGCTGTTTTCTTGAACGGTACGCCTACCCACCCCTCACGAAAGTCTTCCCAAGAGGTCCCAGATCGCCAGGCACCGACCTCAGACCCGCACCTTTCCGTGCCCCCTTGTGTACTTTTATATCCACCCAGACGTTATCGATTCACGCTGCTGTCTGTGTGGAGGCTTTGCCTCGCTCTACGATATCCTCTGGGCTCGCCCGGAGGATCTCCCGCCCACCGACCTCGTCTCGCCACCCCACACCGAGGTGCAATGCGAGGCCATTCTCTTCAGCACCGATCGAGACGTCCAGACAGGCGTCCTGGAACGAGCTGAGGACACCATTGTGAAGCACGGCCTGGCAGCATACATAGCCTGAACCTCCCGTTACCCCCCCCCCCCAACCCCTTGATGAATAAAGTTGTCACTCACTCACTCCCTGCCGCGGCCTTCTTTATTGGGATTCTGTCGCTGCGACAGCAAGATCTACCGGAATACAACTGCAAATGTTTGACACAAAATCATCTACATCTGCTGAATTGGCAGCCCTCCGTGCTGGTATTGTTTCTTATAGAGCAAACATTTAAGTCATGGTGTTTTGCGATATCAAAGCAGCCTTTTGAAGCCTGCAAATCGCTTTAGGTCATGACTCCCAAGAACAGCTCGCGCCGGACGTCAGGCAAGTCCATCATGAAGTATATGAAAAAGGGCACAAAGTAATATTGAAGTGGCTACCGAGGCGCTGTGGCATTCAGGGAAATGTCGTGTCACCAGCAGTGTCACCATTTCCCTGTCGCTATCCGACACTGCAAAAAACTTGGTGTGCTAGCTGCCGTCGAACGTAGACTTGTCGCAATCACTGACATTAAGAAGTGCACGGCTGCATACTTTGGACCCCGATATTCAACTGCGTATCCCACCCATCCTATCACGACGTGACAGTACCCTACTTGCCTGTCTATGGCTTGGAGTGTTCTCCTCAAATGCCTGTTCAGGTATTGGAATCACTGACAGCCCGTCATGTGAAGTATGTGGGTGCAGTGAAACAGTCGCGCACCTTCTGTATGAGTGCACCCGCTTGAACTTCCAAAAAGCGACCCTCTCGGCCACAAAAAGCTAACCGTGACAAACTGTGACTGTTTGCAGACAATCTTCCTCTGTAGTACTCGGATGGTGGTACAGTCACGACTTTTTAAAAGAAAGTGTTTTATGCCGGGGTCTGCAAAGACTCCAGTGACGTTATTTCGTCACGGAAATGACGACAAAAAAATGCGCATGATCAGGTGGCGAAGAAAAAGTTCGAAGAAAAAAAAAACACACTTGATCCTTCCGTCAAAGGAATCGGTATAACAGGAAAGTAAAACGTGTTCTTTCAGGAGTGGTTCGATGTTTACTGATATTCGCAATGCCTGTAGACTGTCGAGCCGCCAAGCGGAATTCAGGATCGTCTTCTCATGGAGGCTCAGTATGGCAGCGCTAAGCAATCGCTCCCTTGTTCGGCTGTGCTAGTCTCAGTCTTAGAGCGTTAGCAAGAAACGAACACTACGGCTTTGCATGTTTTCTGCATCAGTGAACAAACCGGGCCCTCCGTGACACGATAAATAAGCTGATCCGTTCTTGCGAGACGCGAAGTCTTCGTGAAAATACGTGGCAACTCGCACTTTCACTGATAGTGCACAGCGTACTCAAAACAGCTTCGCGAGGTTTTCTGTAGCCACGTAGGTTAGTTAAATGTTATCGTCTGACCTCTTCAGTTGAAACTCATCTTGTTTTACGTGCGTATAGCATTCGTCAGTGTTTTTGAGCTGCATGAATCCCATAACATTGGACGCGTGAAGTCGAGCAAACTCACGATTTGCTCTTCTATAACTGAGCAATCTCAAATTTGCCAGCGCTGCTGGGGGCTGCGTCCTGCTACGCCGCTTGTGTTTCTATGTTTGTTGGTAGGTGGCAGCACACTGCAAGCAATTTGCTTGTTGACGGGTTGACGGGTTTGAGAGCAAAATGTTCTCCGCGCACAGATAAACGTGGTGACGCGCGAATCGTAGTGGTCGAAGTTGTTGGCGCGTAAATTCGTCAGATTGCTTTCTGCACTAATGTTGAAAGAAGCCGTCTTAACGACGAGGACTTTTCACTGGACGTAGAAGGCTGTGAAAGCACCGAGAGTGACAGCGACGATGAGCGATCAGCTGCTAACTCGCGAGGAGCGAGTTGTAGTTCACGTAACCTCGTGTGTCAGTTTCTTCACGCTCGTAAGTCCCTTTGATTGTATCTGATGTATAATACCCTTGTGCAACATCAAAATAAAAACATAGTTTTTCTTGTGCATTGGATGTAGGGCAATTATTGTGGATATTATGGAGCGCCGCATCAGCCGCATGCCGCCAACACGATCGAGCTCCACCAGCGATGAAGCGTGCAGTCACGGCCATAATTCACGCCTCTCGGCTAACATCTGCTCTTCACCGGAACCTTCGCAACCGCATAGTTCGACGAATTTTCGCACCATTGAAGACTTCGTCGTCGCGAAAAGCATACGTGCGTATTCTTTTCGATATTCATGTTTCTATCGTGCTGATCGAACCTGCAGCATCCGAGTGCAGTGAATTGTGCACGGCTTGAGTCTGCGCATGGCTGTGACACCAGCGCTACTGAATAGGATGTTAAATGCTTCCGTTCCGTCGAACAAGCAGCTCCGCGTTCCTGACTGCGCAAGTAATGACGACGGCGTATGTTTGCAAACCATCACCACGTTAAACATTCGGTCCCGTGCAGCAGCGATGGCGCTACTTGCTAGCGGCCTACCACTGCGGCAAATCCGTTAGGCAGGCTCGGTACGCAGTATCTCGGAGTGCCGTTCAGGTCATACGTCAATTCCAGTTCATGAAGTTTTCTGCAGCGCGCACAGGATTTCGCAAAGCATGGATTATGCGCGGTAACGGAGCTGAAATATAACCTTTCACACCGCGGCAAATAATTAGGCGGCGAGCTTCCATAGTTTGAGAAAGTATTACGGACTCATATCCATTTCAGTGCAGCTCATTACTTCATCCGGTGAAAGTGGCACGGGCCGTACGTCCGCACGTTCTATCTGTTCCTATGCTAACAAACGGGCTGACCCTCCTTCTGGCGCCATCTTGAATCGTACAGCGCACCACCGCTTTCACAATATCTATTTGTGTTTGGCAGGTATTGCACCGTTCACCGGTTGCAGCGTTTCCTCTCATGTAAGATCATGTTCATTTTCCACCACTCAGTTTCCAAAAGCGAGCACGTAACATGGCCTGGTGGGAAATGTAAATTTAAGTGTTGTTATTAGGGAACAGATGCCGATTTTTTTTCTCATAGAGCCATTTCAAGCTTTCGCTTAACCCATTAAGGCCCACGGAAGAACTACTGGTCCGATTTTATTGATATTTTGTATAGTTAATTAACCACACTAGACGACTACACGTGCGAATTTGCATAGAGTTACGTGTATTTCTTCAGGAGTTATGATACTGTACTATAAAAAAGTACGCTGGGCCTTCGAGATAGCAATCGGCAAGGTGACTTGATGCAAGAATGGGGAGTACGCTGGGCCCTTGCCAAGCGAATAACAAAGCTATCTTGGCCCATGCAACTTAGTCAAGGAGTAGTGCTTCATGAAAAGCGTATCGTCAGGCTTTTGGCGACATCATTTTGGTGTATTGTGGCAGAATTCAACTGTTTTACCAGCTTCTTGTGAAAATATCCGTATGGATAGAGGGTAATAGCAAGCACAGTGGACGCTGGAGATCTTTGATACTTCTGTTGGGTACAACAAGGCACAGTCAGTGTTTTGCTATTATGCGACTAAAGGACAATAGTCAACGCGTAGAGGGTCTGCTAAAAACTCCAGGGTGGTAGCAGACCCTTTATGCGTTGTCTGCGGCTCTTTTGATCATCTGGGTAAATAGGGGCTGCTACCACTTTTTCTCAGGGATGAACATTTTCTAGTCATTCGCAGCTTGATCGTAGAGCTCAAACCCCCCTCATGGCATTGTTATTGCGGATGAAGGAGGACAGTGGCAGTACTTTTTTTTTCAGTGAAGGGCCACCATAATAGAGAGCATAGTGATTCAACTGGGTAGTCTTTCGTCAGCTTTGCCCTTTTCGAAACAAAGCTGCTTTCCTGAGTCAAAACAGAAGTTATCTTACCCACGTTTCTTTCATTCCATGTTTGTTTATCGTTAGCAGAGAGCATCCATTCGTACCATCGTCATTCCCCTCCTCCTCCTAAGTTCCCATGCTAGGGTCAGAATCGACAATTAAAACATGAAGGTGCTCTCTCGTATTCACAGCAACATCCTTCGCAGCCTCATGAGTCTGAGGTAACCGAAAAAACAGCATTCATAACAAAAAAAAGCCTGTTCAATCTATGATGCAAAGCACAACAGGAGTTACATGTATGCTCCCACGAAGTCCCAGTGCATTAAATAAAGTACAGAAATATTTGATTACTCCTCACAGCAAAACTATGCGCTCTATAGGCTTCTCGCTCTATGCAAACATTGAATTGCTCTTCCTGAACCAGAAGCAGTCCGTTTTTTCAACATATAAAATATAAAACTTCAAATTAATTAAAAAAAAAGTAGTACTGACCACGTTCGTTTAACAGGCTCTCATTTTCCTGAAGTTTGACGACTCATAAAACAGAAAAAAATATAACAGAGTCAATATTACAAATTGGGATCATCTTGCTGCAGCCTTTGGCATCGAAAATTTTAATGACCTAGATCAGAATATTCTGTTTTGTATTTTCTATTCCCGAAAAAGGAAGTGTACTTTTTATAGTACAGTGGGCCCTAATGGGTTAAAAGCTGCAGTCATATCGAAGATGAATAACAGGTCTTTATATTTGCACGGCCCTTTGTGCAGCGCAATTTCCAAGCCGCAGTATTTTCACCCTCTTTTTTGATCGGGCAGCGCGCGCCTCTTGCACCACCATTTTCTATTTGACTATGTGTAAACTATAATTCACACTTATGTATTCGCTATTTTGTCTTGAGTGTCTTGAGAATTCTCTGTAGCCCACGACAGAACACAATGCTAGGTATTTTTTTCGGGAGACTACCCTTGGGCATAGCATTTAGGTGAAATTACAATAGATGCGTACACGTAAAAAAGAATTTGAATTCGCGCATGAAGTATCGGCGGGATGACCACTACAACACGCTTGTAAGTCCGGAGGGCGACCAGGACGATAGCCTGCTGCTCTCATGTGGTGAAGACATGCTTTCTCTTGGACCGGGCATAGAAGTGTCAGTAAAGGAGCAAGTGGTTCCGTACGCGGCGAGGAAGCGTTTCGCCATGTATGCGCTTACACCGGCACAAAACCCGCGGATTCATTGCGCATTGCCGACCATATCCTCTGCTTGATTGCCGTGTCCTTATACTGTACAACTTGTATCAGATAGCGACGGACAGATGACACGCTTGAATGCCGTTCAGGACACCTTATTGAAAGATATAGCGTGATACCCTGCTTTCAATCGTGCAGCAGCGATACCCTGCCTTAATTGTATTTTCTACACGAAAAGAACAATATCATCCACGTCGTACATCGGTTACCGCAACGTATCACTTTATTATAGCAACTATTGCGATTATCAAACGACAACACCGTCCACTCTTATCAGTGATTCCACTCCTGCGCCAAAATAGATTTCCTGCGCCATCCTGATAATATTGACGGAAATTGCGCCAAACTGCGCCAAGGTCTCGGGTTTGGGGGCGTCTATCACCGGCTATAGCCATGCCGGCGCGTCAAAACATGTGCAGCTTGTTTTTGGGGCCGCGAAAGTCGCAACCAAGAATTATTCCGCTGAATAAACAGCGGCCACGCGTGCGTCCCAAGTAATCCACGATGCCATGCTCGGTGCCGACGCATCTGTTGTGCAAGTCGGTTCGACTGCAAAACGCGCTCTCCCCAGAGGCTCATGACGTCTAGGCCAATCGGTAACGTGGAAGTGGGGCGGCGATTCATCGGCGGACGTCGTCTGTTCCAGAAACGCTGCTGATGGCTCGTT
This sequence comes from Rhipicephalus appendiculatus, assembly GCA_030522465.1. Classification (NCBI taxonomy): domain Eukaryota; kingdom Metazoa; phylum Arthropoda; class Arachnida; order Ixodida; family Ixodidae; genus Rhipicephalus; species Rhipicephalus appendiculatus. The sequence continues at coordinate 54,804 of JALIZH010019625.1, read as the reverse complement.
TCAGTAGTCTCATGGCACGCAAGGAAAGCAATTTTCACTAATAGTTGCACGCGTGCCGCCAGAATGTCTGTCACTTGTATTTCTGGTCATCGTGGAATGATATCTGGGAATAGATGTAAGGAATAATGTCGAATTTTCTGCGCTTCGCGTCCATATAGAAAAGCACGTGAACGGTTGGAACGCGTTTACACTTTTCCTTAAGTATACTTTATTCATAGATCTTCATCCAGAAGAGCGTTCTCATAATTCCACCCCAAGCACATCCGTGTTTGTAATTGCCCTTGCGGTAAATATCCCCCCAAAAGGCTCTGCCCTTTTGAAAAAGCTCGTGGCTGTTAGGGTCCCAATTCGAATTTTTCCCTTGCTTTTATTAAGAATGTCCTCTCATTAATAAATCATGCCTCCTGATCATGAATAATAAATCATGCCTCCCTTGCCCTCCAGGGTCAATAGCTGACAGTTGAAAAAAAATCTTGGTGTCACATTCATTGCTTCGCTCTGGGGGGTTTAGGTGAGGAAGGCTGCGTCGCTCGAAGGGTGCAGTAGATGGCGCGCGGTATTTCGTGGCATCATGAGACTGTGCTCGCAAACTTGCTAAGCTCTCAACGTTTGCTTCGATTTGAGAGAACTGACAGCGCGATAGCCGCTTCGGCACCTGGAGTGAGCATATTCCCTTTAACCAGTGTTCTGTTGAGTTACGCGAGATCGGGTCTAGAAGAACTGCTAGCCTTACATCGTATGACAATACAATTTGTTAGTTTCACTTAAGCTCGAAGCAATGAATGCGATACCAACAAATTGTATTGTTATAAGAAGTAAGGCTAGCAGCTAACTCTTTTGGATCCGTTCTCGCGTAACTGAACGAGACGCTGGTATAAGAGAATACGGCCGTTACAGGGAGAGAAGCACTTTTCGTTGCACAGTCTCTACGCGTTAGGATCACAGCACGTAGAAGGGCATACGAGCTGTTCGCTGATGCCTGCCGAGACAGCGCGCGTGCCAGCCCATCCGTCTTGAAACGCCCCACACGTCTTGAAGACGGGTGGGGCGTTTGCTCTCTGCTTGAGTAGCAATCCATGGTAGGGCTGGCACGCCGGGTGATGTTATCGCATGCGCTCTTCGTGCAACGGAGATGGGTAGGCTCCTTTTAGCTCTGCTTTTGCCGCTTCCGTCGCTCCCGCTCGCGCGCAGGGATGTCATCGATTTGGACATTACACGAAACATGACGGCGACGGCAAACACCTGTCGAGAATGTGCACATAATTCCTATCGCAATAAAAAAGAAAATGGCTTTCGCCTTCGTGTTGGTTTGGCTAATGCATAAGGTACCCTGTGTGTGTTTGTGTTTTTTCGGTTTTTTTTTTTTGCACTGCTTTCTAGAGAGCACTATGGGGTCCCCCGTCGAACGCACTTTCAGACACACTTGCTGAAGCTCAATGGAAGCGGATCTCCATCTTCCGAGCAAACCCGGTGCATGCGCAAACGATAGTTTTGAAGCACTATGAGGATGCTCTTGCTCCAGCACAGAGACGGCTCAGAGAGAGGGAAGGGAGTGTCAGAGGAGGCTGGCTTTTTGAGGCTAGTTAAGTGACGTCATGTTACGCCCAGAAATATAATAGATTTTGAAGAAAAAGAACTCTTTGTCCTTGGGGTTGTCTTAGGGGAATGCGTTAGGGACAGTGGGGGTCTTTAGCATTGAGGCATTGTACGTCGCAGCGTTTGTCTACCATGTGTGCTGATAACCACAAAGTTGTATTTAGAATGGTATTTCATAAAGTACAAATAATTGATCCAGTATTCTGGTTATTTGGTTATTTGCTAGTGTAAACAATAATCGCTTAACAGGTTCCAGAACGCTCAACTGCATGACGTCCTTACTTTTGCATTATCGAATGAAATAAGGAGTCCTCTTGAAATAATTGCCTCCATGTGATTTACAATGAATCGAAATATTTCATGCTCTTCATAAGAGCTGCACAGTAATTATTCAGTTCCTTGAATGTAAATGCAACTTGCTTCTCCAGTGTATACCAAGATGTGAAATTGGCTGCTCCAGAGTGCTCCCAGATGCAAAATTACCTGCTCCAAAGTGCTACAAGATAGCAATTTTTGGTGCTCCAAAGTGCTCCAAAATGAAAATTTTGCGGCTCCAAAAATTGCTCCAAATCAGAAGACCTCGGTAGCATCACTGTCTTATGCTTATTCGTTCGCAGCACATGACAGAACTCATTCATTAAGGCTCTACACTTGGTAATTTGTGAGTGCTACGATATCCGGAAGTTCAGCACTGAACACGCGAGGCACGAACGCGTGTGACAACAGCTTGCACGGCGCTTCCAAAAATTAAATGTGTACTGACACGATTTCGAGACATCGCAAAAGGGACATTTTTCGTTTCTTGGTATGCAGTGTTAACACTCTCCACCAGTGTTGCCATCGATGGGCGTGAGAAATCCGCCAGAAAGCAATAAGAAATCCGCCAGATTCCGCTAGATTCCAAAACACATCCGCTAAATTTCCCGCTAGGACTTAATTTATTAAAAAGAAACAGTGAAATTTCGTATGATAACAACCTTTATCATTCTTGAAGGCTCCCCAAAACTATGAGAGCTGAACTATCATATAAGAGTCTTCCAAACAGCGTAACTAGAATCCCAGAGGCTTCCGTGCTACGGTTGTCGTCAACCTCATCATAGATGAGGCTAAAGGTTGCAAATGTTCACTAAGGTTGGGCGTTGGGCTAGTTGGTGCAGCATAATTCCAATGTTTCACAGCGCAGCATTGCGATTTTTCTCCACTGGTTTTCAACATTGCGATTGATTCCGGTGGCACTGGCATTGCTTCCAGCAAAAAGTGTTTTCAACCGACAAAAGTGATGTCTTCTGAAGAACTGTGATGAAGAGAAGTCGCTGCCTGATTTGACCCACTAGCGTGGTAAAAAACCTTATGCATCTTTCTCGCCTCACAGCTTTATCTGCGAGAGAGAACCCGTCGCTCTTCTCAGCCTTCATGCTATCAACGTACGTCTCAAAGAAGTAGCCCAGATATGGCTTGGGGTTAAAGTGGTCGTCACGTCTGGACATCTGAACGTCCACCTTCTCTATCGGAATCACGATTTTATGAAGCAAGCTTGAAAGCAAAGTCATGAGGTCTTTAGGCAGCTTTGTTTGATCCACATCTATCGCCTCGAATGCCTTGTTAACCTCTGAACATCAGTCAGAATCGGTCTTAAAAAATTGGCCGCGTATCTGCGTGCTTCGCTGCAAATGTCGTCGAAAGACGATAGTCTTGTGCCGGCCGTACTACGATGGTTTGCCTTGCCTCAGACAGCGCGTACTCTACGTTGAATTGGCTGCATCTGGATGGCATTGATAAAATAGAGGAGGCGCTGCGCGTGATATGGACACCATCGAAAAACATGAGCTTGTGCTGAGGACACTGCCAGCTGCAGCACTTTATCGTCGACACAAGAGTTTTTTCGTGCAAAGCGTCGTATTTTCAGCGCAGCCTAAAAAACATTGGGGCTTTAGAATTACGTGTCTATGTATTTTCTAATAAAAGAACACACGACCTGATACTTGCATATTAATGTTGCGCCTCAGGTATCGTAGTATTTGCTTTTTGATCGAATATGTTCACAAATATGAGCGTAAACACCAGTTCAAGATGGGTGGGCGTTCAGAAAGTGGTTAAACTTTCGCCGAGTAGCTGAATCAGGTTACGGACAGACAAACAGACGGACAGCCAGACCAAACTTTTTGCGTGTAAGTATCCCAAGAAAGACTATCGTCTTTAAAAAAGAAAGTACCCCAGGTTGATCTGATTCTCGTACACACCGTACATCACTTCTGCCACGTAGCACTTTTCAGTGCGCCTCGCCATCTCCAAATGCATCTTTAATTCGGCCCACTGGTCTACGATACTTGAAACAGCTATTTCGGCGAGGGATAGCCACCACGTCGTGCACTCTTGCAAAATTTTCAGTGGTTCATCGCCGCAATTCATCAGACCGTGGAACTTTTTGTATGCAATTGACCGCGCAAGGGCATCTTGCCAACAAGTAGTACGTTTTGCTGATTAGGTATTATAAGTTTCTCGGCAATGCTTCCGACGATTTTGAATCAGTACACTGCGTGAGGCATTCGCCAGAAATCCGCTATGTATGAAAATGGCCCTTCAAAAAATCGGCTAGCCGCTAGACAAAAATTTTCCCTTCAGAATCAAATAAAATCCGCCAGATTTAGCGGAAAATTCGCTAAATTGGCGTCACTGCTCTCCACACACGGGAGTCAGCCAACACGTATAAAATATTTTCTTTGGTTTTAAAGTTTTCGTCGCTGAGCATCAGCAAGACAGCCCCACCGCAATGGACATCATCCCGACGAGTCAACGCAGTTCCGCAGAGATTGTAAAATCTGCCTACTTCATGCAGCCTAAATCAGAGAAATTACTGTCAGGGCCGCTGGAGGCAATGCGCTCATCCTTGTTTTAGTGTACTACGAGCAGATGGCAGATCTGCCGCCAGTATGTCGCGAATCGCTGTCTCCCCTTGACGGCACATTGACATGACACATCACAAAGAAGCTGCCCCCTCGATATCGAAACCGAAACTGACTTTTTAAAGTAGCGGTATTGAACATATATGCAATGCATTCCCAGGCACCACAGTACTCTTTATAGGGTACTCGAAACCCGTGTTCTTATTTAGAGCAACAATCCCAAAACATTTAAAATTCGTGTCAATACGCCTTTAAGAACCCAAGGGACAAAACAAGCTCGGAAGAAAGTAGGCCCGACTTCCATGGTCATTCAAAAAATTACCGGCCCGACGTCGGCAAGTTAGCTCTGGCCGATTTTTTTTTTTTTTCAAGTAGCCGGGCAGTTTGCCGACCATCGCCAACAAGTCAGCAAACGGCGTACTGGCCGACGTCGTGGTGGCCGGCTTACCTGTCAGGGCCAATCTCGGGCCACCCGTGACCCATGCACTTGCCGACGAAGGCAAAAGCACGGCCAATGCTCTTTTGCCGTTATTCACCACTAAATATTCTGAATTTATCTACTGAAATTATATATTCTTTCGAGTGCGGAGAAGGCCAGCTTTTTGAATATAAGTAATATTCAATCCACTTTGGATTTTAATTGCTCTACGCTTGAAGCAAATGATAGAAATTAGAACATTGTGGGAAGGGAGCTTGATTGAAATGTATTTTTGGAACAAATAACCATATTTGCACTGTCAGAAACAACTAACCCCACTTGTAATCCCCTGCGAAGATTGCGCCCCTAAAATTGGTAAGCGCTACTGTGCCGATATGCTCAAAGAAATATTGGCACGCACATTCAGGGACATCGGTCAATTAAAAATCAGGCAGATACAAATATAATTTTTAAAATCTCAATTTATTTTCAACGGACATCAATCAGCGGCTGTATATTCTTTACTGACGCGCCACACGTGGTTTCTTCAGGAAAACTCCTTATTGCTGCCGCCTCCTCTTGCTGTCATCACCCCCTGTCCCTTGCTCCAACGACGCACATTTGAGGACCTTGCCTACGGTAGCCTGAAATGTCTTCGGGAAATCGCTTTGAACAGACAATGCAAGAATAATCCATGGAATGAATGAAACTTCAAACTGGTGGTCAAGATATGAACACAGATTGTTTCCCGAAGGAGAAATCGCTACTTCCCGTGCGATTGTCCCAAATGTTAAATGACAAAAACAAGCACCTTTTAACTAACAACGTATGTATCTATTATATGAATGTCAAAATAAGGCCAAAGAAACTCAATAATTGAGATGCCGGTCGACTAGCCTCATAGAAATGAATACTGTACCCATATTGAGTGAACGAGCGCTGCATTCTCCACAAGATGTATCCGTGTCACATGCGATGTACATTTATTCGCTGGTGTTATTGATGATCAGACATTAAGAAACTTTTCATTTTATTTCGAGTCAATTTCGCTTTTCTAGCAACCGTGTGTTGCGCATAATGAGGAGGGGGGGATGCGGGCTCAGCACCCATGGAAAAGAAGTCCGCGATGCCTCCAAAGATAAGCACGGCATGCGAATCGGTTGCACGTGCGGCAGGAGAGAACGACGTCTTTTGCCCGAAAGTGTCAAAGAAGAACTAACTTGGCCGCCGAAGTATTTCAGTTTGAGTTCGACGAAACGATGCGCCTTCCTACGCGCACACAGTGATGAACGTTCACCAAATTCGCCGAGCTGAAGCTTACGCTGTCGGCGAAATTGTGGGAAAACAACTAGGGTGCACTTATTCACTTGGTTCCCAAATCACAGCCACGAGATCGGCGTGAACAAAGCAATAAAGCACATTGATATGTTAAGGCATGCGCAATATTTTTAATTCTTTGCCCGACAGTGCCAATGACGGCTTGCTGATACACATATCTCCGAGCGCAGCAATCTGTCCAGCTTCTGTTACACATGTCTTGTTCGCGTTCTAAGTCTTGTTAGTTCACAGCTGAACAGATCGCTGCGTCGTAAGACAAATAATTGGAATAACTGCACCCTATCCTATTGGAAAAAGTGCCATAGTAGGTACTGGAAAAGATAGTGGACATAGTGGAAATAATACTGGACATGGTGGAAATCATGGTGTTTATAGTGGACAGTGGTGGATGGCATAGTGTACAAAGTGGAAAGGATAGTGGACGATGGTGGATAGTGTCCGTCCACTATCGCGCGAATGCTGGAAAGCAGCGAGGGAATGGTGGGTGAGGAAAATGATGGTGTACCATGCTGGAGAAGATGCGCCAAACCATCATAGCGGCAATGACGTCACGTCCAACAGCGTCGGAAGTAAAATTCGTTTGGGCGCTGAGGCCGTGACCACTAGGGGTCACCGCTGTCGTTCTCTCGCATTTTTCTTTCCTGTCATGGCGCCACGCTGCTACAACGTGGTCATGGCGTGGTGATTGTGTTTGTGCTGATGCGGTTGATTTTTGTGTGGGCCGTCGTTATGTGTTTTATGTTGCGGTCATTGACTTAGGCGGAACTTCTTGAATGAATATGATGTGCGGTGTGTGCAAACTGAGTGATCGGCAGCCACCAGCTTCCCAAGTACGATTGCTTTGCTGGTGATGAACGTGATTAGTCTTGGAATACACCGTCTTCAAATGCTTGCATACATTATCGATGAACAGCGCCGGAATAGTTTCTCGCAACACGCTCTGTGGCATGGAGAATCAACGTGACAGTTCGTGCACATCGGGAACTCACCATATTGCCGCGTGACCGACGGGTGCCCGCAAACGGGGTAGTCAGCGGCCGACGCCGACTCGTCACGCCACTTGAAGACGTCGCAGTGTACACTGCCAGCATGTTTTCTTGATAAAGGCAGGTTGCTCTATGCATGTTATGCATTATTATAACTCTATGCGTTATAGCCAAGAGATGTTGAATGCCGCGGTGCTGAATGCTCTTGCAGTTGTGTTGAACCTGCTACCACACGACGTTTGTAAAGAACTTAATCGCTACTGTTAAAATTGAAGCTGCTCGTATATGTGCGACGGACGCAATGCCCGCCATAGACGTCAGACTCTGCCCAGGCGGCGCTGCGATAAACGCCGCCACCAGCGCTCTTATCGACGCCCTGGCCATAACTGGGTAGTGCAAAGAGAGCCGTCCGCAAGCGAATGTGCATAGGCCACTATAGAACCCCCCCCTCTTTCGCTCGTGTTGAGGGCTGTTTCCTAAAAATCAAGGACCTGGAAAGCTTCTTCCGTCAATCCACCCTAGCTTCAGAAAAGTAGGAAGCTCATCAAAGTGAACTGCGGCCACAATGCAAAAGATGTTTCAGTTATTTCGGCGTGCTGACACTCGCAAGCGCAAGCGAGCATCGCATGACATCGTGTTCGAGGCACTCCGACGCGCGTTCTGTAACCCCTAATTGCGTTAAATTTGGGCATATACATAATGTCAAAGCGATGAAGTACGTAGACGAGCAATGTTTCTTACGATCAGTGGTAGAAATCTCGCTTTATCAGGCACGAATGGTCGCGGCGATTTTCGTCTTTGCAGTTGCATTCTCCATCCATCTCTCGCTTCCAGTGCGTCGAACTGTTTTATTACGCATCCTCGAATGTACTGTTGACGGTTGTCTTCCGTTTGTATATACTGCAAATGGGGATACGTGCGTGTCCACTTTCTCGGCGTACAACGGAAGGCAAAACTGTGGCCTCGAGATAGCCCCGGCAATCGCGGAGACCACGTGCAAGAAAAACCTGACGGTGGTCACGACGAACATTTTGCGATTTACTTGTATGACGCACGTATTAGCATTTGCTAGTTAAAGCCGGAACTTTGAACCTTAAATGTGTACGTGCGCGATGCCGTGTGATGACGACCAGTTCAGATTACGGGTGGTCGCGGAGTGCGCGATGTTTATCGCGCGCTTCACCAGTCTGCATTTAACTGCTGCACGGCGCGCACCGCGGTCTGAGGCTCTGGTGAGCTTCATAATCAAGGTTACCACGGTTCTACGTCAAGGCTACTCAAAACACTAATATGAGACCCACATTATCACACTTTCCCATGCGACCGGCTGTGGAGAACGCGAGTAATTCGCTTACCCAACACGTTCGCAACGGCCCGTATCCAGAGCTCTCGCCGTTCTGCTTCGTGCAACAGCTACGGAAATCGGTAAAACTGAAGTTCTTTACGTCCGTGGCAATTGACAACGCAACAGTAGCGTCGACTGAAGCCTCTCCGGCCTTTTTTCGTAGCGTGCGGAGCTGCAGCGTCTGCTCTTGCTTTCGCCGTCGTTCTGACATGCACTTCATGGCGTTTCGGTGTTCGGTTGCTCGTCCGACTAGCGGAGAGAAATTCGTAGCTCTTTTTCTGAGTGTTCAACGCGCCAACACACCAAATATTTAGGTTAATCGTTGTTTCCAACTCGCTAGTTGCATCTGGTTGCACAGCAAACTGTGCAAGGGAGCCGGACTTCACACTACCCAAAACTGCTCCGACAGGTAGCGCTAAGTGTCTGCAAAACTCCAGAGTCTGACGTCTATAAAGCTGAAAGCAGAGATAAAATTTTCGAAAGATAGGTGCTCATCTTACACAGGTATTCAGGAACCGTCACTGCACTTGAAATAACCGAACTAAAAAAATTACTGCTACAGCCACCGGGTTCTGCTGTAGCAATTTCGGTAGTGTAGCACCGGGTTAGGGACTGGGAATCGGTGAGGCGCGATAGGTTGCATTGGTCGATGTTTGCTTAGCGGTTATTTTGTGTCATTTGGTGAAGCAATAATGAACATTGCTTATGCTAGCACCCTTGTGCACTGATAAATTATTATGTCGGATAGAACAGGAATTTGTTCAGAATCCGCCCCGCAAGGATAACGAAAAGTGGTTTTTCGGGAGAGGGGTGGGGAGTGGTTATCAGGGCGGCGCGAGCGAAAACTAGCCGGTTGTGTATCCCCGTAGGCCGGCTTCCGGCATATTCCACTGTGGATTTGATTTGGCGCTGCAATATATGAAAGTTTAGGCTGTGGTTTCGTTGTTGTTGTTCTTTTTTTTGTCTGGCTCGGCTCGGGCTAGCGGATCACGTGTTTATTTTGCGAAGGGAAAGTTATTCGACTACGGAACTAACCCGCTTGTGGTTGTCAGCCTGTTGGGAGACCAAGTAATTGTCCCGACACGGAATGCCGACAGTATTCCGTTTATGGCAGCTCGCGAAAAAGAAAGGCAATAACAGCCGGTAATAGCTTAGCAGCTGTAGTGATTTGTAGTGCGATTATACTGTATGATGAAAGACACGTTTAAACTACTCACACCAAGACTACATGTTAAAACATAGAAACACACACATGAAGCGCGGAAAACACACACGCCATGCGCTTCGTACGAGTGTTTATTAACGTGATAGCGTTAAAGGAGCTCGTTTCGCAGAAATTCCGGCGTCGGCGGCGGCGTCGTTGGCTTTTAGCGAAAAATCATCTTGTCCGTGACCGAAAAATCGAGAAAGATGCAAATAAAATAAATAATAAAAATTTCCGGCTCCGAATGAGGATCGAACACAGGTCGTCTGCGTGGCAGGCAGGTGTTCTACCTCACATCCACGCTTCTGCTTGGGATTGCACATAAAATAACTTCCTCTGCTTGGAATTGCAGTGAAAAATAACTTTCATGCTTTACAAACACACGCGTCCTGTATACAGGCGTCACAATACAACATGTACTGTCGCAGTAATATTGCGTCGTACAAGCGTATATTGTCATCGGGTGTCAGAACATGTGAATATCATAACGACATTGTGGTTCAAAGCCGTGCACCCATTATAAAAGGCACACACGTTACTGCGCGTATTCCCTTAAGACCACGTAGTGGGCGCATAGCAAGCTCGAAAACATTTTCCGCATTTCCCGCGCATTATGGCTCGTCGTTTAATGCATGCTACCTATTACATAGTATGCACTAAGTGATTGAAGTACGCACTAGGGACTGGATATCGCTATCGCGTTCAACTCTTAAAGGCGAAGCTTTTAGGGTTCCCCAATTTTTTCTGTGTTCTAGCGTGTTGTCTTCACGCAGATTAAACGTGTATGCTGTATCTATGATCCAACTAGCCCAAAAACATGCCATACCCACAACAAGGACTCACTATATGTATTTCATTGTGCGAAAAGAGCAGTCTACGTAAGCCACAGCAATATGTTCATTACCTAGACAAAGCATTTCTATTTTTTAATGATGTTTTTTAAATGTTTTTCAGGTTGCTAGGGGAAATGCATCTCTCTGTAGTCACTTCATTTAGAGCCACGGAGGGGCTACCGTGGTGCAGTGGGAAGATTTTCTACAGAAGCTGTTTTTGTAGGCAAAAGAGTAAGCGCAACAAGAAATGTAGAAAAGTGAATGAAGTTATTCACTGAGCCAGGCTGTTTGTTGCTCGGTGCAAACAGCGTATTATTGTGCCTGTTTGGCCGGACAACGCATTTGGAACACAAGTCAACAACTTATTTTCTGTGCTTAAGTTATTGTGTACCTTGTGCAACGGGACGATACGTTTTTAGTCGTAACGGAAAGAGCATTGGAAGAAAAATATTTCATTGATACATATGCCTCTCATCTCCGTACATGCCACATACCATGTACACAGCAGATTTTCCACCCACCTATGCTACCGTCCATCATCTGACCACCATATGACCACTGTCCACCTAGCTTCCACTATCCAGTATCCATCCACTACCAACAATCTATCTACTATCCACTATCCATCCACTATCTACCATCCATCCACCATCCACCCACTACAATAATCCACTATAATTGTGGATAGTGGTTTCCACCATGTCCACCATTCTTGTTTTTCCAATAGGGTAGCTTCCGAAAATTAAAGCGTTGTTGGAATTTAGAGCCCTGTGTGTCGATCTGTGCCTATATTTTTTCTCCTGCCTTTTACATGCACTACAAGTAAATCCACTGAAGATGTGCTAACAACAAACTCGCATGGCATCATTGGTCAACGCAATGAAAATACAAACATTAGGAATAATGCCACCTTTCGCAACATCATAACACTTCAGGATTTCAGAACAGTAAGGAGGTGCACAAAAAAATTACACCATCTCCCGCTAAAGGGAACCATGTGCAGATGTGAAGCAGCGGGCGCTAATGCTTACACTGGCGGCGGCGTTGACGCTGGCGCTCATCGCAGCGTTGCGCAGGAGAGAAAACTGGGGAGGCGCAAAGCACGCAGTGATGGAGCGGTGTTTCCTACTGGAACATGTCAATCGCTGCTAATGGGCAATGAGAGACAGAAGACTCCGACTGGACACAGAGACCCGCAGTCCGCTTTCAGTTAAAGCGCACGCTGCGAATTTTTATTGTTCAACAACGCACAGGAGAAATCTCCCACCGGCACCACCTTGCAGGTCAAGATCCAGTGCCATATATACGGGGTGGCCAGTGAACGGTTGTGCAGCGCGAGCAGTCGGTTTTAAATGCGAAGCATTTCTTTGCGTACTGTAAGCACTTTTGCGTTTCTATCTACGTATCTATCTATCTATCTATCTAGCCGCCTACGTCTGGGTGCTCTCGGGATGGCCTCCTTAACTAGGGGTAGACCAAAAATTGTATGGGAGGGTACGAGGTATTGACGAATATGTCTGGATGGTCATGACATGAATAACGTGAGAATCCCGTCGCGTACGTCGTCAAACTGATTTCTCCAGACACGTGTGGCTCATACCCGTATACCACGGGCAGCGGAATGCGGGTATGCGCCACAGGACTGAGACAATTTATACCTACCCAGAAACGGCGAGAACAGGCATTGGTAATTTAAATGCGAGAGCGTTAAGAGAAACCGACATCGGTGGCGTGTAGACTGGTAATTTAAAGGTGACAGCGTTAAGAAAAACGGACATCGGCGGCGTTGACGCGAGGAATACAAAGAATAGAAATCCCAGCAGGAATCGAACCCAAGCATTCTGCGTGGCAATCAAGCATTCTACCACAGAGCCACGTCAGGTCTCGAAAACGCTTTGGCAGAACACCCTACGCAGGTGTAAAGTTGGTGAAACGTATATTGTGGTTGCAGTGCTGGCTATCTAATTTTATAAACATTACATACGTACTCCTATGACGAAGGAATCATGTCGGGTTAACGTCAGTTGTATACTTAAGCGCCATCAACTGTAGTTGGTTTACGTAGCACTGTCCAGGGCTACCATTCTTGCAAGCACAGGCTCTACATATCAGCTTACGGCTTCTGGTGTTGGCAATACCCATGTTTCTGTTGGCATCGTTACACAACTGTAAACAACTGTTTATATGAAACATATGCGACTGTTCAACATGTCTGTGCGTGTAACATTTGTACATATCTTTAGCGCCATTTCATAACGTTTCGCTCAACAAAAAAATTCCACCATCTCCCGCTAAAGGGAACCATGTGTAGATGTGAAGCAGCGGGCGCTAATGCTTACACTGGCGGTGGCGTTGACGCTGGCGCTATCGCAGCGTTGCGCAGGAGAGAAAACTGAGGAGGCGCAAAGCACGCAGTGATGGAGCGGTGTTTCTTACTGGAACATGCCAATCGCTGCTAATGGGCAATGAGAGACAGAAGACTCCGACTGGACACAGAGACCCACAGTGCGCTTTTAGTTAACGCGCACGCTGCGAATTTTTATTGTTCAACAACGCACAGGAGAAATCTCCCACCGGCACCACCTTGGAGGTCAAGATCCATTGCCATATATACGGGATGGACAGTGAACGGTTGTGCAGCGCGAGCAGTCGGTTTTTTCAACCAAGAAACTCGCTAGCAGACGCTGCCTGCGTCGGCTTCGCGCGGCGAGAGAGGGGGGAAGCGTAGGAGAGGAGAGAGAGGGGGGGACGCGCATGCGCAGTGGGGTGTGGACGCTGTGGGCAGGGATGCCTAGAGGAGAGAGGGGGGAGCGTAGGGGAGAGGTGAGAGAGGGGGCGACGCGCATGCGCAGTGGGGAGCGCGCGCAGGGATGCCTAGAGGAGAGAGAGGGGGAGCATAGGAAGGGAGAGAGGAGGAGAGGCGCATGCGCAGTGAAGGTGTGGTTGCCGCGGGGAGGGATGCCTAGAGGAGAGAGAGGGGGAGAGGAGGTTTTTTTATTTTTATTTTTTTTAAAGGGTTTGCGCATGCGCAGTAAGGGAGGCCACGCCGCACACCACCACCGGATTAAGCTTCGCCATAAGATGCTTCACATCTAAAAAATTACAACCCTGTCACCGTACTTCCGGATGCTTCGCATAACATCGATTCCCATGGTACTTGGGATCCGCCTAATTTTATTTTTTTCAACCAAGAAACTCGCTAGCAGATGCTGCCTGCGTCGGCGTCGCGAGGCGCGAGAGGGGGGGAGCGTAGGAGAGGAGAGGGGGGGGACGCGCATGCGCAGTGGGAGTGTGGACGCCGCCGGCAGAGATGCCTAGAGGAGAGAGGGGGGAGCATGGGAGGGGAGAGAGGAGGGGAGGCGCATGCGCAGTGAGGGTGTGGTTGCCGCGGGGAGGGATGCCTAGAGGAGAGAGAGGGGGGAGAGGAGGTTTTCTATTTTTATTTTTGAAGGGTTTGCGCATGCGCAGTAAGGGTGGTCACGCGGCACACCACCACCACCACCGGATTAAGCTTCGCCATAAGATGTTTCACGTCTAAAAAGCTGAGAGCACTCTTGAACTTTCAAACAGAAGTTGTCAGGGTGTGGCACGTTAACATGCTGTGAGACTTGTAACCCTTCGCAACAAGATGCTGAGACCAGGGTACACGCGAGTCGTGAAATTCTGTTACGAAGGCCTGCACAAGGATAGTTTTGTGAATCTAGGTCCAAGTGTTATGCTTGGTGCTAGCCAAAACCGATGTGAATAAGGAAAATATACTCTTACTAGCACCAATGCAAGCAGATCTTGAAAGTTGGTTTTTTAGTACCTACAGCAATCACTGCAATAAAAACATGGATAAAGTATCACAACCATAACAGTCTAAGCAGATGCACGGGCCAGCGTAGCCATGCCACATTGTTAGGGCCAGTGCAGTGATTTGACATGATACATTTATTCGCTGGTGCATACATGCGCTGTTGGCCCCCTAAATCAATTCTTTCATATGCGTAACACATAAAAAAGGTCTGCACTTAGCGAAATTCACTGACCTGCATTTTTGCATAATCGGGAACATCATTATCTGCGGTATCCACAAACGTGAAAATCATCATAGACCTGAGAAAAAAAATAAATACAAAAAAAAATGAAGACATGCACCAAATATTGTTTTATATAGTTGCAGTAAAGTCTGGTTAAGAACGGCCAAGTGGCAATCGGCCTAACTACGCAAATTGGTAAAGCTCAAAAGGCGTTATTGAAGTTAGTAAAACGACACGACATTTCTTTCGATTAGTATTGAAGTCAAAACGGGACTTAAACGACTGAGCCTCACCAATGCGTCGCAGCGCACAGGCATTCCTTGATGCAGAATAATAGCGACCGCACTCAATTGAACCTACCGCATTTATGTGTGGCTCAGAGAACGTTCAATTTTGTTAAAGTTTGGCATAATTAATAAAAAAAAACGTGAAAGATTTCTGTTCACAATATTCTGTCCATATGCGAAGTCCTCGTTTGATGGGGCTCTTTTGAAAGTGCAGCGTGGACGTGAAGCAGTGGCTAGTAAGTGATGGAACAATTATTTTAAATGCGAAGCATTTCTTAGCGAACTTCGGCGACTTCGAGCGTATCTATCTATCTATCTAGCCGCCTAAGACTTTGTGCTCTCCCTGGCCGTATCGTTCTTGGGATTTATACCAAATTTGGTATGGCATAATACGACTGTATGACGAACATATGTGGCTGGTCATATCATGAAAATCATGACTAATTTGTCATGAAAAGTATGATTTACATACCACGCTCATGGCTATCTCGCGGCTGTTTCGTTAGCTTGATATACACCAAATTTTGGATTAAGTGACGTGACTGCATGACGAACATAAATTACAGGTGGTAATATGCAAATAATGACGTGCTTGTCATGAACAACATGATTTACATGCCACGCTCAAGGCGCGCTCAAGGCCGTTTCGTTAGCTTGATATACACCAAACTTGGTATTGAGTGACGTGACTGTTTGACGAACATAAGTGACAGGTGGTAACATGAAAATCTTGGCATGCATGTCATCTACAACGCCATTTACATGCCACGCTCATGGTGCGCTTGCGTCCAGTTCGCTAGCTTGATATACACCAAAATTGGTATTGCGCCACGTGACTGTATGACGAACATAAATGACAGGTCCTAACATGTAAAACATGACATGCAAATTATGTAAAGCCTGATTTTCTCCTTCCTGGCTGCGCATTACATCGATTCCCACAGTGCTTGGGATCTGCCGCCTTTTTTTACTTACTAGCCTACAGATACTACAGCTCTCAATAGGGCTGCGTTATCACCGCAGTTCTGAACACCCAGCCGTTAATAATGTTACATAAAGCCAATGAGGGACAAGTAGATATATCAAGGCAGCAACAACGCCGTCCCAATGTTATTTTCACAAAATGGGTATTATTGCGGAATGGAACGTTTAACAGCAAAAATACACTGGTACTGCAGGGCAGTTTGAGGCAGCAAGTGGGAATGCAGGCGGCAAAATTAGTGGCAAATTTGACAGCGCAATAGCAAACAACAATGTCTTTCGGGAGAAAACACTCAGCCAGCTGCTCGAGAGTAAACACGTTGCACATGCCGTGAACAAGCACAAGTTTCGCGGTTGAGAACGCCACAGCAATGTTAGACTGTAACTACCTACACTGAACAAGCAATAAATGTCGTTGGAAATGCAACGCAGCTCGTCACAACACACCTGCAAGCTCATGCACGCCCAGTCTTTGGTCCGGCGAGCAAACTGGTGTTGTGCAGTTAGATGAAGACGCCGTGTTTACATCGTGTTTGCGGCGTGTTGCGCTCTCGAAAGATCAGCATACGCTAAGCTCCATGACGAATAGATAGAAACGTAAATCTGCAAAACACGCACACGCGCAAAATATGGCATATCGCCATGCCCGTCGACCACAAACTCTAAGAATATGGTCAGTGTGAACACGAACCTAGTTGCCCCGAGAAAACGCCGAGGGGTGACAGCACGGGCGTCAGCGCAATGTTTTTACTGTGTTCCCTTACGTCACTGAGATCAAGGGTTACTCATACTATAAATAATGATGCTTCAAGCTCATCTGCATTTTAAAACTTTCTATACTACCGCTATATAGGAAATAAGGAACTAAAGATCATTCAGTAAGGATTATCTCGCTTGCTATGCTAGCACCACATAAGCATCCTCAAAAGGTTTCTTGGCAGCGCACATAGACGACAGGACAAAAGGAAGGCACATATAGACACACTGGGCGCTAACTTCCAACACAGTTAATTCTTGGAAACCAGGTTACATTTATGCACTCGCCTTACTAGTCACAGCCACGTGTTCATGGTGAACAAAGCAAAAAAAAAAACATTGGAAAGTCACGGCATGCGCAAATACGCTAATTCTTTTGCTGGCAGTGTCAACGACGGTGTAGCGCCATCATCATCGACCATCATCATCATCATCTTCCAACCACCGCGCCGCGCCTCTCGCGCAGTTCATGCTGACAGCTCGAGGCGCGAGCCAGTTAGAACGAGTTGACGCGCCTGGCGGTTTGGACGCCTGCAGCCGCCGCCGCTCCGCTTCGGCAGTTCCCGAATAAAGTGGCGAGTTCGGCACGGCCATGTCGGCCGCCGTCCCGACGTCTTTTCACGTCTCGTCTCCATCTCCCGCTACAGACGGCTTGCTAACACACATATCTCCAAGTGCAGCAATCTGTTCGGCTTCTGTTATCAGTCGCGTTATTTCACATTTGCTCCTAGCTATTATTTTGGTGTCTTCAAAAAAAGGGAAACATTGATGCAGATTACAATGTAGCGCGAGAAAACCATCACTTGCGATTTTTCCAACTTTATTTCTGTGTTCACGCAACCTATCACGAATGCATCTTCCTGACTGCCCAATAAAGTTGGAAGGATTAAAGTTGGAGAAATCGCAATTAAAGTTAGAAAAATCGCAAGTGATGGTTTTCTCGCGCAACATTGTAATCTGCATCAATGTTCCCCTCTTTTTGAAGACACCAAAATAACAGCTAGGAGCAAATGTCAAATAGCGCGACTGATAATAGAAGCCGAACAGATTGCTGCACTTGGAGATATGTGTGTTAGCAAGACGTCGTTGACACTGTCAGCAAAAGAATGAGCGTATCTGCGCATTCCGTGACTTTCCAATGTTTTTTTAGGGGCGAAGCTTCTTAGGGTGTGGGTCTGTCCCTCCTCTGTAGTATGTAGTAGTAGTAGGTAGCCACGGTAGGTAGGTCATATGTGGTGATCTCACATATGGCCCCACTACTATGCCATATGTGACATCACCACTTTCCCTGCATTTCACCGATCACAAAGCGGTGATAATGAAGGGACCACATAAACCAACAGTACAATAAAAGTTTGATGTTTTATATATACACGGTGTTTCACACTCTTTATATGATGTACTGGGCGAATTTCACGGAAGAGTGTCACGGTTTACCGATGATTCCCTCCGGAGCTTCGCTGCACTCATCATCATTCACCCCGTGGATATGATGTGACTTTTTTTTTGCTTTGTTCACCGTGACCACTTGACTGTGACTAGTAAGGCGAGTGCATAAATGTAACCTGGTTTCCGAGAATAAACTGTGTTGCAAGTTAGCACCTAGTGTGTCTCTATGTGCCTTCCTTTTGTCCTGTCGTCTATGTGCGCTACAAAGAAACCTTTTGAAGATGTTCTACCAACAAGCCCGCCTCGCATCCCTCGTTGACCACATAAGCAGTGAGGAAGCAGCTTCGTCTTCACGTATTTCACACTGAAGTATACTACTAAGTTTCGCAAATGACGAACGGCGTGTCTGGGCATGTTTATTTCTTTTCTTCCTTTTTTTTTAGGAAAGCCTCGTCTTTCACGTGTTTCGGCGTTTGATCGGCTTTGACATACTAGCTTTGACGAATTTACGCTGCTCGTGGGCGTGTTTTTTAGGAGCAAAGCTCCTTAGGCCGGCACCCCGCCGTCGCCGTTGAATCCATGTAATTTCCGTAGCAGAATCGTTCAGCCGTAGCGGGCGTCAAAACAGGAGAATCGCCTAATGAGTTGGCGGTTTAAAGCTGCCCATCGATTAGAATGTGTGTTGCTGCGCTCATGCGCGTGGCATTTTACGGACGCGTAGAGGCTAATTAACAACAGAAAAAATTATTGTGTAGTGGACACTTTCAAAGTGCTCTGGAAGTGGGCATTCTCGGATAGTTTAAAAGGACCATTATTGCCCGACCAGATGTTTATTTCTTGCGGCATGGTTGAAGGCGATGCCCACGCGGCCTTATTACGCAATCACGTTTTACTTTTTATTGTGAAGATCAAGTGTCCTCCATGTTTTTTTATTGCTGAAAGTTCTTTTTTAAAAAACATCGTTTATGCCTGTGCCATAGGAATTGGTATAACACGAAAGTGGAACGTACCTTTTCCGGAGTAGTCGCCTGTTTATTGCACATTGATTTATGACAGTTTGCACAATCTGTATTGTTGTTTGACATCTATAACACCTATTGACATGCACGCACACACCTTGGCACCTAGTGGCGCATCTTCATCCCGATGACTAACGTCCATGGTCATGATTTAGCTCTTGTGGTAGCTGAAGTATTTAACAGTGTTAGGACTCGGGGTTAGCTGCGTCTCACCACTGCCACCAGTTGTCGGGTCTGGCGAGTCTCGTCAATGGTAGCGGGCCCCCGCCGTCGTACCCAAGGCCATCTTTTGCAGAAAGGAAGGAGTGTTCACACGAGATAGAACAGAGGTTTATTTACATAGATACAGTAGAGAGAGTAGAAACGACAGAACCATTTGGATTTTATAGCCCTGAATCTGCCAGCATTGAGACACTGGGAACCGGTGTCAACAGCTCCCGCAAACCCGGTGTTCTGACACCACTGCGCCCTCCCCAGAAAGGAGATAATTGGTCACACAATGCATTCATTAATGAAGGGCAAGGACTAGAAGTCCAACTGGGGAACACCAGTGCACCACATAATGAAGACAATGATGATGTGCACCACATAACTCGCATACTGTAATGTCGGTGAAGAGGTAGGGTCCGGAGAGAGCCGGACTGGGGAAAGGTTGATGAACTTGGAAAAGGTGGCTGCCACTGTCAACACCTGTAACCGCTAATGACCCCGTGCACGGCTGAGACATTTCCTGTCTATGTGGAAGGGTGTCCAGCGGCTCTGTCCCTCGCCATCAGCACCGGGCATGAACTGGTTTTTCGGGGGCACTCCCGCTGGTTTCCTTGAAACCCGACGACGGTGGAATGCCGGGTGCGCTCGACCACACGGGCCACCAGTGCATTAGCACTTCCCAGGAAAATAGGGAGCCTTGCGTCCCCGAAGCAAATCGACCCAGGGGAAGAACATTTTGGCCGACAGGAACACCCCAGATGCGTCTGCCATGATGCATCCTAAGGCCGGTCGTAACAACATTGACGTGGGCACAGCATATAGTGAATCCCACGCAAAGATGACATCTATTAGACACTGACACTCCACACGTGCTCATTGATCATCATCATCATCATCAGCCTGCCTACGCTCACTGCAGGGCGAACGCTTCTCCGATGTTCTCCTAATCAATCCCGTCCTGTGCTTTTTTGCTGCCGAACTAATTTTCAGTCTCCCCCCTCACGCATTTGCCTTCTTTTGAAATCCAGTCACTTACCCTCAATCGCCAGCGGTTATCCGGCCTACCTGCCTACGTGCCCGGCCAATGTTTATTGCTTCTTCTTGATTTCACCTAGGATATTCTTAACACCCGTTTGTTCCCTGACCCACTCTGCTCTCTTCTTGTCTCTTAAGGTTGCACCTATGATTTTCCTTTCCATCGCTAGCTGCATCGTCAACTTAAGCTGAACCCTCTTTGTAAGCCTCCATGTTTCTGCTCCATAGTTAAGCACTGGTAGGATACAGGTGTTATATACCTTCCTCTTGAGGGATAGTGGTGGACTACCATTTATTATTTGAGAATGCTTGCCGAATGTGATCCACCCCATTCTTATTCTAGTTATTTCACCCTCATGGTTCGGCTGTGCGGTTGCCACCTGTCCTAGAAGTAGAGGTATTCCTTTACAGCTTCCCGTGTCTCGCCACCTATCGCAAAGGGCTGTTCTCTGCCGAGACCGTTGCACATCAGTGAATCTCAGGTTACTACGGTACTCTCCATTAACTGTTATCCCTAACTCTTCCCAATGTAGGGCCCTGGAAACCTGTAAACAAGCGGTGAATAGCAATGCAGACATCTTGTCTCCCTGCCTTACACCCTTCTTTCATAGCTCATTCATAGCATGACCATTTCTCTAGAAAAACACAAAGATGGTCGCTTCCTACGCCTGTGCTAAATCATGTACCACACAGCACTTCAGGAACGCCAGAGACAGAGTTTGTACCTTGAGGCAATTCCGCGGGGAAGGCATTCCGCTTCGCGTGGGCCAAGGCACGCAGATGATGTGTGCGATATCATTATAGGGCTAGATGGGAGACGCACGCGCCCCTTCATACCACGAGATCGTAGCGGTGTCACACAACTCTGGTCACCCTCTCTTGTCAAGAACGCAACTTATTTTTCCGCGGAGGATGGCACAGGCCGTATTTGCGCATGTGGAGTCTCTCCTCAAGCCCTGTTGTGGATATAAGGCGCATTTGTCAAGCGTATTTGTCAGTAGCTGAGTGGGTAGAGTACCACACAATCGACGTTGGTGAGAGCGAGGACGTAGCTTCGACTCCCAGGTCATCTACGTCAACAAAACTTTTAGATGCGAAGCATCATATGAACGAGGCCTGTCCCTCCGTCCCCCCCCATTGTCCGCCGTAGCCTCGCTGGTGCGATGACGACGACGCTGCGATCACGGCACAGCTCATAAGGTAACCATTATGCGCCATGGCGATGACGATGACACTCATGACGATGAAGAATAAGACTACACATTCTATTTCTGCCATCACGGCACAGCACATGGAATGTACCCACTCTACGTCATAACGATGACGCTGATGACGACGAAGAATAAGCGCGTTCCAGACCACACATTCTCTTTCTGCCATGGATGAAAACGATCGCGAACGTGCTCTTGCCCACGAAAGGCAAAGCGGCAACGCCGACAAGCTGCTACTCCGGAGGCGAGAGCGCGGCATGCGGCGGCTCCACGTCTACGCAAACAGCAAGCTACCCCGTAAGTGAGAGCTCGGGAAGCAGCGGCAAAACGGCGACGCGGACAAGCCGGGGTTGAGGACGCGCGAAGCGGCTGTTCAACGGCAAAAAACACATTGTATACAACTGTACACCGCTTTGTCACTCATTTACATGCGCGAGTGGGCAACGTCATGGGTGGCATACAACGCCTAACGATCCCTATGCTTCACCCACTCATTATCATTCACTTCGTGGAGATGCGGTGACTTTTGTTCTTGTTTTAGTTTGTCATCTGTTCCAGTGCATATTACGACGACACTTCCGTGACAGAATAAAACGTCAATGAAGTTCCTTGGGTGGACCCCCTGCTTAGAACACTTTCTTGTTAACTTACTAACCCTCTCGATAATCGCTTCAGTAGACCCCTTGTTGGAAGCGTCGCGGAATCGCGGGCCTCTAAGAGTTTGAAAATTATTTCGAAGAAGGTTTTGCTTTGCTTATCAGTCAGGCGCTTCCCTCTGAGTGATAATGTTGTCTTTAGAACCCACAGTCCCTGATCGAGAACATGGAATTTCAGCTACTGTTAACTACAATTTACAACACAGATTATGCATTAAAATTCATTGTGACTTCAATGCAGACATTTCGGTAGTGCTGGCGGGCATACTGGATAACCGAAAATCGCGATAGCTTGAAGGAAATCTAATTACACACAGCGAGAGCCCAAGGAATGGCGTTTGCTGGGAAACGCTGTTTTCAGACTCATCGCGAGATACTTATGCAAAACATGGAGTGCATGTTTCTCTACCCAGAAAATTCAAGTTCATGGTAAAAGTATTTCTTTCATAATTAGCTGCACGTGCTCGAACAATGAGTACCAAACGAGGTCACCTGGACTGAAGAGGATATATCTACGCGTTTCTGAAGGGGAGTTCTCATCTTCAGAGGTGTCGCATCTTGACAAAGTGCAACAGATGTTACATGTATACTTTAGGATCTTGAACAGCCATTTGAAGAATGCGCAGTTCGCACAACGCTGTAGTATGGACACAATGTGCTTGGAAAAGCGGCATTAGCAGCGCGGCGAGTTTCAGCGCAGCCGCGGGCGCTTCCGCGTCACTGGGATGACAATAACCCCTTCAGTGTGCTATTGGTACAGCGCGCGTGAATCCGACGTCCTTTTTGACCGCCGGGTTTTAGAATGTGGAAGGCTTGAATACTATCAAAGAATCGGGGGTATGACCCTGGCTGATGAGCAGCAAACAATGGTCCACAAGCAATGGCCAGCAAGCAATATAATCCACCAAATGCCTGCTGCAGGTTTTAGTTTTACAGCGAAAGCTGTTATGAGATCACAACAAGGGTCGTTTCTGCGTCGTAGTTGTCCGCCGCCACCGCCCGTGTCCGTAACCAATATCACATGAAGTAAGAAAAAACTAAATAAATAAAAAAACCTATGACAGAATGGGAATCAAACCCGGGTCTTCTGCGTTGCAGCCCAGCACTCACCACTGAGCTACGCCGCTGCTTGAAACTGCGGTGAAAACTGACCCTATGCAGGCTTCATGTCGGGTAAGGAATCGCGTTAACATGTGTTGTAAAATGTTTTAGAACAGTAAAGTAAGAACCAGGCGTCACACAATGTGAATTGCGTAACGAGTGTGTCGTTCAATGCTCCAACCCATTACAAAAGCCTCAGGCAAAATTATTCATCGTCGTCAGCCACAGCATCAACAAAGTGCACATAATGAGTTACAAGAGTATAGCGGGTACCGCGCTTTTCTGAAGAATGACGATTAATGGCATAGTAGACGCTTCCCCACTACACAGAAATTATGATGATTTATGGCGTAGTGGGTACCATGCAAGTGCACTTGTAGTAATTGCCCCAAGAGTGTTTAAAAAAGGCTCAGCAAAGGCCGCTCTCCCAGCTTTCGCTGTGGCCTGGCAGTTTTTTATATGCTCTTAGGCTGTTCTATGTTGTGTGCACCATAAATAACAACAATGTAAAGATGTCCGCGTGGCGTTCTATCAGCGAGAACAGACCGTGATTGGGGAGACCTTGCAGTCGCTGCAATAACGTCGAAAGCACGGCTTATTTACACATTGCATGATCAGCTGGACAAGACATGGAACACTAACACCTTCAAACGAATACAAAGGTGTTTCGTTTATCACGAAGTACAAGCTGAATCCAGCGTTAACGTCTCTTCTCTGCGCGAGGTTTTTCGGCAAAACTTTGTTGTAGGTGAATATTTGTTAACATCGTGGTGGCGCCACAGCACAGAAAGTCATGTTGCTTCAACGCGAACCACCAACAGATCACGAAAACACGTTCGTTGAGCAAAAAGTTAGCACAAACGCAAAAAGGCTGACGCGAAAAATGCCGCTAGTCGGTGCGCCCAAAGCTACAGTCACCCCAAACCGCAGGCGGCACCGTTAGAGGTGCTCTCGTTAGTCCAGAGTTAGAAGCGCTCGGTGCCTGTATGTGGCCATAGGTAGTGTTCCATGGGAAGTGCAAGCTTTAATTTCACATGCTGTGCTGCTACGGCCGCTTGTCATCATTGCCGTCCGACGACCCAGAATCTATGAAATTCAAATTAACTGCTATCCGCTTATTCTAAGACAATAGAGACGCTATAACACATAGACGTGACTAACTACGTCGAATGTTTGCCAGATGCCTAGGAAATATGAAATGTCATGCTTTTCGGTTACTTTTGAAGCATTGCATGAGCGGCAAGGTCTAGCGCACGCAAAGTATTACGACATGAAAGCAAACATTACAACGGCGCAGACAATCTTTTACTGGCATTTCGCCACCGGTGAAATCGCTGATATATCGTTTTCGGCTTGACTTCGCTAAAATAGCCAGTTAAATTTACTGCTCTTAATATTCTCCGCAAGTTCCGTTGCTTAGCACTTTTAGGAATTTGAAATGTGTGCGTTTTCTTTTGTAATTTTTACTATGAATCGCAGCGAGATGCGAGACTAATCTACCTCCGTTTCTCGTACGTCCGTGTTCTTGCGCTTTGCGCATCGTGAAGGTGCCACCCACACAACGAAACTACTGTCTACCGCGTTCCAAAGATGATAAGGCTCATTTATCCTCCCACGTCTAACTAAATGTTCATGCACCAGACTGCTAGTCTCGCGTCCGTACAAATGTCGTACCATTCATGATCGGTATTAGGTTGAAAGCCAAGTGATCAGCGCGAGTGCATTCGGCATAGCTTGCACAGACGAAGCGCAAAGAACGCCTCCACAGCACCGCTCGCGTCTCGGGGGCTCGGGCTGGTTTGAGCAGGTGATGCGTTCGTGACCAACGCCTCCTGTCGTGACATTGTGTGTACATGACGTGTTCATGCGTATGCGTCATGTGAACCTCCCGCTCGCGTCCCGAAGAGCGCAGGGAAGGGATTTGGCTTGCGAACACCACACGGGGCGAGTGGCTTCCTCGCATCATAGTTTCGCGCCACCTCAACACATTGGTTTTCCTAGCTTCTAATGGACCCACTAGAAAAATTCTTGTGGCATAATGCACTTTATTGGGCGCGCAACAACTTTCAGTGTGTAACTTAAATTCGTTATATGACCTAATGAGGGGCCCTTTAAGAAACTCTAGGTGGTCAAAATTTCCGGAACGCTTCACTACGGCGTCTCTCATAATCACATCGTGGTTTTGCGACGTTAAACCCCAGAATTTTAAGGCGAAAGCCTTTAATGTCTCATGCTCACGTCCGTCCGTCCGGCGTCCGTCCGTCCGTCCGTGTCAGTCCATCCGTCCGTCCATCTGTCCGTCCGTCCGTGTCAGTCCATCAGTACGTCTGTCCGTCCGTCAATAGATCCATCCGTCTGTCCATCCATTCGTGCGTGTCCGTCCGTCTGTCCGTGCCGTCCGTCCGTCCGAGCCCTGGCTCGGAGCCAGGTGGCCGCCGGGGAGAGCAAACGGACGCCGGTCGCGTCGGGCTCTACAGCGTTCGCGCTTTGCTTGCGTAGCGTCGCTGTGCCCAGCGTTTGGAATCATTCTGACCGACGCCATCTCAATGGACACAGGCGGTCGCGGAACACACTTTGGAATTTACAAAGGGTCCGTCAATTTAAGCCCTGGAACGCGGATGGCGTTTGCGCTATGCGCAAAGCGCGAGAAAATATGAACGTATGCGAACGGAGGAATATTATTCTCGCGTCTCGCTGCGATTCGCGGTAAAAAAATTTAAAAAAGAAAACACGCATACATTATGTTTGTGTGTTATCCCACTGAGAGTGTAAAAGAAAAAATTGACGGCAGATCCACGAGGTGAATGATGATGAGATTGGGCGAAGCTCCTGGAAGTAATCATCGGTTAAACCGTGAAATTTCTTCCGTTAATTCGCCCGACTAAAATGACGTGAAACGATTGATTAAATGTTTTATCAAACCTTTATTGCTGGTTTCCGTTGTCCTTTCATTATGACCGCTTTGTGGTCGGTGAAATGTAAGCTAAGTGGTTCTTGCACTGGTTGCAGCGGCATCCTTATCCATACGAGCACACACCGACGGCAACGAGCATCGTCAACTACAAACCTGTATCGCGATATGGTTTTGATTATAAAGCCATTGCTTTAGAAAACACCTGGCGTCTTTCGTTAAGCAGCTGGCGTCTTTTCGTTTTGCTTTAGAAACATCTGGCGTCTTTTTCGTTTTGCTTTGACAAAACATCTGGCGTCTTTCGTTGGTTTATTTCATCAATCAACGGCGTTTTGAACAAAATTTTTTATTGTTTAATCACGCACAGGAGAAATGCCAATGGCTGCTAATGGGGAATGAGAGACAGAAGAATTCGGCTTTTAGTTAACGCGCACGCTGCGAATTTTTTATTGTTCAACAACGCACAGGAGAAATCTCCCACCGGCACCACCTTGGAGGTCAAAGCGTAAGACTAGTTACGCACTACGACTACGACTACGACGAGGGACGAACGGGTGCCGCTTTAAGGAGCTTCGCCCCTAAAAAAGACATGGCGCAGTCAGTCGAATGGCCACACGCTTTCGCCCTACACACTTTGGAATGTACAAAGTGTCCTTCAAATTATTATTATTATTATTATTATTATTATTATTATATTGTATTATTATATGGTAAATAAAGGAAGTTGATGTATGTGTGCGAGGACAGTGTTACAAAAAAAAACTGTGCGACGTTCGCGCATTCATCCGACGGCATAGCCTCGCTATTTTTATTGCGATAGCAATTATATGGACACTCTCGGCTGATTTTCGCCGTCGCCGTCTGTCGATGCCGTCATGTCCCGGATGTGTATATGTATGTGTATATATAAAAAAGGCTTAAAGAAAAACCGGTAGAAAAAAATTCCAGACCACCTGACCGGGGATTCGAACCAGCGACCCCTCGCTCCGCAGCCTGCTGCGCTAGCCAACGAAGCGATATAACGGCGAGCTATTCATATGCACCATTTGCCGCTCACGGTACGCATATCTCGGAACAGCTTGAGCGTGTTTTCTATCACGCAACGCTTTTACAGTTTGTGAAGTGAAACGATGCGCTGCATAGATGAAACGAGACAAAATGACACAGGAACACGAAACGGACAAGGACCTTGCGCACTAACAACTTTTATTCAATCGCTTTCACTCGTCAGTACATATACACAGAGATAATGAAAGGTGACGTGTGCAATGACACAAGAAAGGGTGAAGAATCAACGCAAGTGTGACGCAAAAGCTCCAGTGAGCACGTTCCCTTTATGACATCAAGCAACTTTATCGAAGTGTGCCAAATCTCTCGTTTAGAAACTTAACGGTGTCAGAATCTAGCGCAACCGAGGGCGCGCTTATACAATCGCGGCCCGTTATCTCATTCATAAAGTACGCTTCCACCACTTCTCTCTTTTTCTGTTATTTCCCACATGTGCTAGCTTCTTCGTCCTTTGGAAACATGGTGTACACTTACAATTAGAACAATGTGCAGCTAAATTGGCAGAAATCGTCAGCTTACCTACCAAATTTTCGTGTTGCCGCAGCCTTTTGTTCAGGCATTGGCCGGTTTGGCCGACGTATGATCAGATCGCTGCGCCGTGCTCCCCGGTCGGGGCACGGCGCAGCGCCTGTCCTTTTTTTTTTGCTTTTTTTTCTTTTTCTATTTTAACTTTTTTTGCTTTTTTTTTACTTTTTTTGCTTTTCCTTTCTTTTTTATTTCTTTCTTTTTTTTGTATATATATATATATATATATATATATATATATATATATATATATATATATATATATATATATATATACGTGTGATCGAGCGATTCGCAGAGGAGGGAGAGCGAGCGAGAGAAGGAGTGGTTATTCTGCACTACCCTCCCCTACAACTTTCCACACACGCGGGCCCGGGCCGAGCTCCCGCGATGCGAGCGCCCTCACACAGTAGAGCGCGCTCCTCTCTTCACTCACTCTCCGCTGTCCGCGGCGCAGTACCTGTTCGAAAGTTGCTAGGGGCGAGGTGCGCGCTCTCGCAGTTGTTGCTATGGGAGAGGGAGTGCAGCGGAGAGAGCAGGACGACCGACGGACGCCCATAGCTCGACTCACAAATGCTTTCCCATTTCTTAAAAATTAGTCTTTCAACACACGTTAACGACTCAGCATTTTCCGATTATTTTAACGCCGCCGCTATGGGGGTATGATCGCTCGAAAAGGACGCATAGTATAATAGATAGCGCGAACTAACAATCGTCGCAGTTGTTACGCGTTTGTATTTGTTAAATGCGCCAGAGGTCCACAATGTAGCAGCCGACGCTGTTGTTGTTGTTCTCTGACATGGCTCATATTCACTCAGGGGATTGATTATATGATTATATGATTTTCGACGTTTGATTACTTCTTTCTTTTGTGGCACGTGGAGATTCTCCGCGTCTTCTCGCCACGTGGCACTGCTGGCAGGTTTAGCGTGCCTGGTGTTCTTTTTTCCTTCTACTTATAATGTGCGGATACAGAGTGGCCAATTTTTCGTGCGCATCCGCGTATGTTTCCACTTGAAAAGAAATCAGTCAAACGTTTAGAAGTGTTTCCACTGGGGCTAGTTGTGCGGCATTGTGATGAAACGATGCTGCATAGATGAAACGAGACAGTTTTGACACGAAACACGATTACGACAAGGGATCTTGCGCACTAACAACTTTTATTCAATCGCTTTTCACTCGTCAGCATACAATAGATAATGAAAGGCGACGCGACGACACAAAGAAGGGTGAACGCAAGTGTGCACGCAAAAGCTCCAGTGAGCATGTCCCTTTATACACGCGGCTTTATCGAAGTGTGCTTTTCAAATCTCGTTTGAAACTTAGAATCAGCAGCGCAAACCTGAGGGCGCGCTTCCATATATCGCGGCCATCTCTATAAAGTAACGCTTCCACCACTTCTCTCTTTCTGCCATTTCCTCACGCTAGCTTTCGGGTCCTTTGGAAACATGGTGTACACTTACAATTAGAACAATGTGCTGCTAAATTGCCAGAAATCGTCAGCTTACCTGCCAAATTTCGTGTTGCCGCAGCCTTTTGTTCAGGCATTGGCCGGTTTGGCCGACGTACGTCGGTCATACCGATCAACATACGTCGGCCAAACCGGCCAATGCCTGAACAAAAGGCTGCGGCAACACGAAAATTTGGTAGGTAAGCTGACGATTTCTGGCAATTTAGCAGAACATTGTTCTAATTGTAAGTGTACACCATGTTTCCAAAGGGCGAAGAAGCTAGCACATGTGGGAAATAACAGAAAAAAGAGAGAAGTGGTGGAAGCGTACTTTATGAATGAGATAACGGGCCGCGATTGTATAAGCGCTCCCTCGGTTGCGCTAGATTCTGACACCGTTAAGTTTCTAAACGAGAGATTTGGCACACTTCGATAAAGTTGCTTGATGTCATAAAGGGAACGTGCTCACTGGAGCTTTTGCGTCACACTTGCGTTGATTCTTCACCCTTTCTTGTGTCATTTCACACGTCACCTTTCATTATCTCTGTGTATATGTACTGACGAGTGAAAGCGATTGAATAAAAGTTGTTAGTGCGCAAGGTCCTTGTCCGTTTCGTGTTCCTGTGTCCTTTTGTCTGGTTTCATCTATGCAGCGCATCGTTTCACTTCACAATGCCATACCAACTAGCCCCAGTGGAAGCACTTCTAAACGTTTGACAGTTTCTTTTAAATTGGAAACTGCCCTTCTTGAGATGCGCACGAAAAAAGTGGCTCCCTTCTGTATCACGCATTATGTAGAAGGAAAAAAAGGAACACCAGGCACACTTGGGGGACCTTAGGCACACTTGGCGTGAGACGCCACCACGTGGCAGGAGACGCAGAGGGATCATTCCACGTGCCGCAGTTAAAAAGAAAAAGAAGTATCAAACAGCGTCGAAAAGTCATATAATCATATAATCAATCCCCCTGAGTGGGTATGAGCCATGTCAGAGGCAACAACAACAGCGTCGGCTTCTGCATTGTGGACACTCGCAGCGCGTTGCTCAAATACAAACACGTAACAACTGCGACAGTTGTTAGTTCACGCTTGTCCTGTGTATACCTATGCGTCCTTTTCGAGCGTCCTTCTTTGTGCTGCGGCGGCGCGTTGCAAGTATCGAGCTGCTAGTCGTTCTTCGTGTGACAAACTAATTTTAAATGGGAAAGCATTTCTTAGTCGGGCTATGTAAGGCGTCCGTCGGTGTCCTCATCTTCTCCGCTCTCACTCCCTCTCCCATAGCAACAGCTGCGGGCGCGCGCGCTTATCCTCGCCCCTAGCAACCGGAGCAGGTGCTGCGGGCGGAGTAGCGGAGAGTGAGTGAAGAAGAGGAGCGCGCTCTGGTGTGTGAGGACGTTGCATCGCGGGAGCTCGGCGGAGCTCCCGCGTGTGTGGAGAGATTGTAGGAGAGGGTAGGTGCAGTGCTTCGCCACTCCTTCTTCTCGCCGTTCGCTCTCTCTCCTCCCCTGCGCCCCACTCTCCTGTCCGCTCGATCGCACGTATATATATATATATATATATATATATATATATATATATATATACAAAAAAAGAAAGAAATAAAAAGGAAAGAAAAAAAAGAAAGGAAAAGCAAAAAAAAAGTAAAAAAAAGCAAAAAAAGTTAAAATAGAAAAAGAAAAAAAGCAAAAAAAAAAAAGGACAGGCGCTGCGCCGTGCTCCCGACCGGGCTGCAGAAATTAGGCGCCTTTTCCTTCTTCGAACCACAACCACCATATATAAATGGAGTGAAGCGCGCGCGAAATGCATTCGCATTTCCTCACGATTCCCCTTCGGGGGAGGTGGGGGCATTTTTTTTTGCTGTTGCATTCTTTGCTGAATGCAACAGCGAAACCGTGACTTTTTTTTTCTTCGGGCGAAAGTAAAGGTCGGAGGAAACTTGCGGTGCAAATGCTCATGTGTGCCCTCCTGAAAGAAACAGCGATGCAGATGACATTGAAACCAGAAATGTTTTTTAGCACATGAAGCCCGCTTCTCCAGAGTCACCCTGTCGCCAAGAGCAAAGAGAAATGGTACGAATTTTAGCGAATGGAACAAAAGGAGACACAAAAGCTTTCCAGACACAACAACAGACGTCATCGCTTTTCATCGATTACCGATTGTCGCAAAAGAGCCGGCAGCCTCTATTTCGCACTGTGTGCTACTATAATATAGCGTTTTAAAACATTGTTCTCCGTGTATACGTCGCACATAGCCTACACTGTACTTTGTATTGCACTTTCAGAGCTATGCGCTGTGCGAACCTACAAAGCATGAATACTTATAAACGGTAATATATGCAGCTTTGGCTCGAATTTTGACAGTGACCAACCTTATTATTTTCAATCGTTTCGTGCTTTTAAAGAACGGAACGCAGTATTGCTAATGTAAAATATCCACTATTATTTGGCTGTCTAAATTCGCCAAGATGTAGTGCACGCTCCGACACATGGTTTGATAACGTGTGAGACAACTCCATAAACGGGTCATTAATCATGAATATTGCAATATTGCATACGCTATTAAGAATCGTTGTGTCTATTTTAGCCCCAATTGACGTGGCGATATTATACTTTGTTGTTACTTGAGCGGTTTGATTCCCTTCTTTGGAGAACCATTTTGGAACAAATCTATTCAAAGTATCGGATGCTCTAGCCTGCTTGTTCAGGCAGAGTGAACGGCACGGAAAACTTCTACGAGATATTACAAGCACACTTGTTCCTTTCGTATTTTCTGCTATATTCAATCTGGTACATTGCGCTGATTTTTGTTTCATGTCGAAATGTCAGCTCAGGCATTGCTCAAATGTATATCAACTAATAATCCGTTTTGCCCTTGGCTATGATATATCTTTTATTTTATTTTTTGGTGTTCATTTCGCGATTGCATTGTTGTCTACGTTATGTACTTTCCGCTTTCGACTGTCTGTTACGCGCAGTTTTTGCAGCGACTGAAGCTTTGACTGGCCGAACTTATTGTGTAGATCAATATTATGTTAATATAAAAGTTCACCATCCTTGAACGCGGACGATGTTTCTCACGCTATAACTTGATTTTGCTTGCCTTGGGAAAGAACGACACGAATGGATTACATTGGTTTCGCCTTATGGCATGTCTTGGCATAATAAAACTTCATAAAGCACTCTCCCGGGCACGTTCATTCATTGTCTAGAATAGATTTGAGCGCGAAACGATGGAACACAAGATGCCAATACGACTACACCAGCGTTCACTACCAAGTGGTTTTATTCAAAAAAATAATAAACATGGAAATTAAAGCTCAGTGCACCACAGGCAAGCCTCCGCACACATCAGGTGAAACACGTTGCAAAACCAAATCGAATTGCGCTTAGTCAGCAGCTACTCACTTTCCTGCAAATGTACTGACTCCAGGCTCACATTATCTGGCTATTTCTTTTTTATGAAAAAGACCTCCAAAAACTCGCGTGCCGTGGTGTCCCTGCTGCGACCCTATCACTTTCAGTTCGGGAAACATCTGTCTGTCTGTCGGTCTGTCTGTCTGTCTGTCTAGCCGCCTACTTCTTGGCCCTTTCGTGATAATATTTTTCACGCACTGTAGATCGCAATCGGTATCGGAGGGTAACAAAATTTAACGAATCTGTTCTTCATATAAAAAAGTCAGTTTCGCCACTAGGGCGAAGCAATGAATGCGATAGCAAGAAATTAGTTTGTGACACGCAGAACGACAAGCAGCTCGATACTTGCAACGCGCCGCCGCAGAACAACGAAGGATGATCGAAAACGACGCATAGGTATACACAGGACAAGCGTGAAGGTCCGGTTGATGTGCTCCGTTCTGCGGTGTTTCTTCTTCTCCCGGCCTTCCTGGCGGCATTCCTGGCGGCTGCGTTTGCATCGCGCGGGGGGCTGTGTGCTAGCGCAGATCACGAAATTGGCCATTTTGTTTTCTCCTCCTATCCTTTACCTCTACGCTATCCCTTTTATTCCCCACGCCCCATCCATGTGCCGCCTTGTTGAGGTGTCCTCGTAAGGAGAGACAGTTACGAGGCGGTCACTTATCTCTTCTTTTCCCATTATTTTATTAATAATCACTTAGAAGAACTGTCGCAGTTGCTCCGTGCTTGTATTTGAGCAACACGCTGCGAGTGTCCACAATGCAGAAGCCTACGCTGTTGTTGTTGCCTCTGATATGGCTCATACCCACTCAGGGGGGATTGGCCAAGGATTAATGATATGATTATATGACTTTTCGACGCTGTTTGATACTTCTTTTTCTTTTAAACTGCGGCACGTTGAATGACCCCTCTGCGTCTCCTGCCGCGCGGTGGCGTCTGACGCCAAGTGTGCCCGGTGTTCTTTTAAAGACGATAGTCTTTCTTGGGATACTGTGTTTAGAAAAAATTTATTCAATCGTGGAACGCTACGAGCACACGGAAACAGTGTCTATACGACAAGGACAGTAACATACTTCAACGCAGAAAATGTGTTTAGAAAAAGTTTATTTCATCGTAAGACGCTACGAATGCATCGAAACAGCGTCTTTACCACAAGGACAATAACATACACAAATGACAGCACAATGTACATGAAACGCTTTTACAATAATGTCCAAGTCCACAAAGTGTCCGTAACACATACTACTAAGGACGAACTACACACACACTTATCACAATATACACAATGTACACAATGATGTATATACACAATGCACATGACTCGGTGAACATGTCAGTAAATATGTACAATAAATGATATGGTGCACGTAATTTACATAATGTACAGCGTTAGCATGAAGTGTATATACACAAGCACCTACAAGCATACTGTGACATGCGCGCACAAAAATATTAAGCACATCCAGTTTATATGTGCTAACCAATCACTGTCTGGTGGCCTGGCTACAGGAACCAGGCCAGATGAAAAACTAGCCGCACACGTCCATCGACTACCGACAAGAAGCGGCACGACCATTGCCGTAGAAATTCCTCTTCCCTAAGGAAGAACAGTTCCTCCGACAAAAAGGACAGTAGTTCGGAGTATAAGCGTTCCAGTATTGGAAACAGAGCACGACGACGGTGACCCGCTGCAACAGCTTCGCACCTGTTCCGCCACAAACAAAAAGCACCTTCAGGAATGAGAAGGCGTGCAAAGCGACTACGTGAGCAACGACCCGATATTACAAAACGATTAACACCTAGGTCATGGAAACCAGAGTTAACGGCTCTTCAAAATACTTTTGCAGTTACACAGTGCTGCACCACATGCTGGTTGGACTCTTGTAACGGACAGTTAGGACAAGTGGAAGATGGGACCATGCCCTACCTCTCCAGTCTGTCTCGTGTTGGGAGTACTCTCCATCCCAGACGCCACATGAAATCGCGGAGATGGCCAGGCAGGAAGGAGGCTGTTGTCGTGCTCCACGAGACGCACTCGATCGTGCTAGACGGGCTCGAGGAACCAGAGGGAGTAGCAGGGCCGCTGTTGTATCCACAACACGGTTTTCTAGAATGTCCACATCCGGACAAACTTGCTGTGCGTGGCGATAAAATGCTATGGCCGTGAAGTAAAACGCAGGCACATTGAGTACTTGCGGCGCAGAGTTAAGCCGTGTACCCGGTAACAAATAGCCTATCTTGGTGCCTAAGAAATACCAGGCAAGATCACGCGCGGGTCACTGATCACCATGCAACAAGCGGAGCAAAAATCGCAGGGCAATGAGCCGGCAGCGAACAGACACGGATGGGATTGCGAATCCACCGCTGTTGCGTGGTTGCCCAAGCGCAGCACGGCAAACCAGCTCAGTTCCACCCGACCAGAAAAACGAGCCAAGAAGGCATTGCATCGACCTTGTTATTCCTAACGGGGGCTGTATGACATGAGATATGTACCATGCACGACCGCAAAATACAGCCTGTGCTAAGTACCTTCTTTCCAACAGAGGTAAATCGTACTCTTGCGCTTCCCGGACATGTCGTTTTACTTCGTCGAGTACAGAAATCCACACGGAGTCTGATATACCGTAGTAGGTGTAATGAAGCCCCAGAATGCGAATAGAGTCGCTTTTTTGAAGGCCGAAAACGGGACTTAGGCAGGCGTCTGGGGAACCAATGAATAAATATCGACATTTTGAAAAATTTAACGCAGCACCTGAAATAGTCCCATACTCAGCAAAAAGTCGTAGGCTACGGGATAAGCTGTCCTCTTCCTTCAGATACAACGTTATGTCATCGGCGAAAGCTTTCACCTTCACGCCACCACTGCCAGGTAGTGGAAGACCTCGAACGTATGGGTCGTCCAGTAGCAAGCGCAAGAATGGCTCGAGGCTCAGTACAAAAAGTACTGGGGATAGAGGACAACCTTGGCGAACACCGCGGGTAACAGGAAATGGAGCACTGTCATAACCATCAAGAAAGAACGTGCTGTATATATGCCTATATATATTTCTGACAAGCTCGATGAAGTTTTGCGGAAAGCCAAGCGCTGACATTACGCTAAATATGTAGCTATGTTCAAGGCGATCGAAGGCTTTTTCTTGATCAAGTGAAACCAAGAGTCCACGTGCTGATCTCGCCAATGTGTACGCAATTATGTCACGCGTAACGAAGGAGAGACTATGAAATTCTCTTCCAGGAATCGAGCAAGCCTGATGATGTCCTATTAATGAAGGCATCAGGCTGCTGAAACGTAGAGTGATAACTGCTGCAAAAGTTTTTTTAATCTACATTGAGAAGCGTAATTGGTCTCCATTCATCCGGGCGAACTGACGATGGGTCATGTTTCGGTATTAACACAATTCGGCCATCGTGAAAGCTATCAGGGAAATCAAAGTTCTCAAAGCAGCGGCAAATAACAGAAGTGAAAGTGGCGCCCGGCCAAAGTTTAACCCCTTGCTGTACGCCCAGCCACCTTGCACAAGCAGCTGCGTTTATACTTGTGAACATTGTCGATCAAAAAGCAAATATTACGCATATCTGAGGCGCAACATCAATACGTAGGTAATACATGGTGTGTTCCTTTAATATAAAATCCATAGATACGTAATTATAAAGACCCTAGTGTTTCTTAGGCTGCGCTGCAATTGCGACGCTATGTACGAAAAAGCCTTTCAATGGCCCTGGGTTCTGCACAAGCTCATGTTTTCCGATGCTACTGCCAGATGGCGTCCATATGTCACGCAGTGCCTCCTCTATTTTATCAATACCAGCCAGATGCAGCCGATTCAACAGAGAGGAGGCGCTGTCTGAGGCAAAGCGTAGTAGTACGGCTTTCGACGACATTTGCAGCGAAGCACGAAGATACGCGGCCAATTTTTAGGGGCGAAGCTCCTTATAGCGAGACCTGGTCGGTTGTCGATCGTCCATCCATCATCTGTACCCTGTAGTGTTCCCTTTTCGTACAAGAGAGGGCGCTGTCCCATAGAAATGCATGCAAACTGCAGTTGGGTGACTATATACTAGATGGCGCTGTACGCATTCTGCGTCGTCTTCTCCATTTTTCGTCTCGTTTCCGAGAGGGCGCTGTCCCATAGACATGCGTACAAAATGGTGGTTGAGTGAAGGTACGCTAGATGGCGTTGGCGGTGCAGCTGCTCTCCGATTGGCTGCTGCACGGGGTTGCGCCGGGCGGCGAGCGCCCGCTATCTCCATTCCCCGGATCGTCGCCGTACGAGTGCGCTTGCCGGATCGTGCTGCTTGGCGGACCATGGACGACGAGGAGCGCCGGGTGCGGAAGGCCGCTGCGGCTCGTGCTCGTCGGCAGGATCCCGAGGTGCGAGCTCGAGAGGCCGCCGCGACGCGAGCGCGGCGCCAGGCTGATCTCACACACACTGTCGCTTTGATTACTGGTGGGCGAAGCCACTGAAGATTTCACGGTGTAACCATGATTGCTTCACGAGCTTCGCCCCGAGTAATGAGGTCAACCTGGGCGACAGACACCACCTGCCTAGCCATTGCTGAGCATATTTGAAGACTTTGTCGAAGCGCACCGAGACACACACACCGAGACACGAGAGTAAGCGCTGTCCTGTCTGCTTCTACTTGTGTGGGTCTCGGTGCGCTTCGACAAAGTCTTCAAATATGAACGTAAACCAACTGGCCCAACTTGCCATCTTGCTGCATTGCTAAGCAGCCTCTCTGTGCTCTCGGCCGTGAGTCTGATGACTGTGGTAGTGGTTGACGGCCTTCATATTACTACAGTTTTCTTGTTCGCATAATGGGTGCTTCCCTATTTCATGAAAGTGGCCGAACGCGGGACGCGGGACGGACATAGCCCCGAGCATAAGATGCTTCGCATCTAAAACTGGCTTCGGTAGCCTTGACCAGACGAATGCGAATCATAAGAAACCAGCAGACCTGCGCGCAACAACGCGCAGCACAGTTACAGCGAAAGTTGAAAGATTGGCCTTTCTACAGACTTTTTAAACACTCTTGGGGCAACTACTACAAGCACACTTGCATGGTACCCGCTACGCCATAAATCACCATAATTTTTGTATAGTGGGAAGCGTCCACTTTACCGTTATTCCTCATTCTTCAGAAAAGAGTGCTACTTGCTACACACTTGTAGGCATAGCTCGGCACACTCACTCATGAGTGCACTCAACTCACACTCACTCACACTCATTTGAACGTGGTGAGTTGAGTATGAGTGAGTACTCATGCGTGTGAGTGGACGTGAGTGTGAACGTGAGTGAGAACTCATGAGTGTGAGTGGAGGTGAGTGTGAACGTGAGTGAGTACTCATGAGTGTGAGTGGACGTGAGTGTGAAC
This sequence comes from Rhipicephalus appendiculatus, assembly GCA_030522465.1. Taxonomy (NCBI): domain Eukaryota; kingdom Metazoa; phylum Arthropoda; class Arachnida; order Ixodida; family Ixodidae; genus Rhipicephalus; species Rhipicephalus appendiculatus. The sequence continues at coordinate 16,776 of JALIZH010019625.1, read as the reverse complement.
GTGAGTGAGTGCGAAGGCTGAAAAAATTGTGGTGAGTGAGTTTGAGTGAGTACTCCCTTAAAGTGCCGACCTATGGAGCTCGGCACACTCACTCATGAGTGCACTGAACTCACACTCACTCACACTCATTTGAACGTGGTGAGTTGAGTATGAGTGAGTACTCATGAGTGTGAGTGGACGTGAGTGTGAACGTGAGTGAGTACTCATGAGTGTGAGTGGAGGTGAGTGTGAACGTGAGTGAGTACTCATGAGTGTGAGTGGACGTGAGTGTGAACGTGAGTGAGTGCGAAGGCTGAAAAACTTTGGTGAGTGAGTTTGAGTGAGTACTCCCTCAAAGTGCCGACCTATGGAGCTCGGCACACTCACTCATGAGTGCACTGAACTCACACTCACTCACACTCATTTGAACGTGGTGAGTTGAGTATGAGTGAGTACTCATGAGTGTGAGTGGACGTGAGTGTGAACGTGAGTGAGTACTCATGAGTGTGAGTGGAGGTGAGTGTGAACGTGAGTGAGTACTAATGAGTGTGAGTGGACGTGAGTGTGAACGTGAGTGAGTGCGAAGGCTGAAAAAATTTTGGTGAGTGAGTTTGAGTGAGTACCCACTTAAAGTGCCGACCTATGCTTGTAGGGCAATATGTGCACTTTGTTCCATCTATACCCCTTACACCTCAACCCCTAAACTCACTCCGCGCCCGTAAAAACATCTCCCGCTAAAGGGAACCATGTGTGGATGCGAAGCAGCGGGGAGATGGTTAGCTTGAGCTGGAGAAACTTCGCCGCTCCCGTTTCGCGGCTGCGGCCCGGGCGCTCATCGCGGCGCTGCACAGGAGAGATAATGAGGCACGCGCGCTCCGTCATTTTCATATCGCGGAACTACTGTGGCGCCCCCAGCAAAGTATGCAGCTGTCGCAGCACCTGTCGTGCGCGCCGCTCCGTAGAGGATTCCTAGAGGAGAGAACGCGGGCGACCGTGGGTGAGGGGGAAGGGACGCGCATGCGCTCTGGGGGTGTGGGACGCGGGAGCTGCTCCGTAGAGTAGAGGATTCCTAGAGGAGACAGAGGGGGTGAGCGTAGGAGAGGAGAGAGAGGAGCAAAGGACGCGCATGCGCTGTGGGGATGTGGGACGCGGGCGCCGCTCCATAGAGTAGAGGATTCCTACAGAAGAGAAAGGGGTGAGCGAAGGAGAGACGGGGGAGGGGATGCGAATGCGCTGTGTGGGTGTAGGACGCGGGACGTGGGCGCCGCTCCGTAGAGTGGAGGATTCGTAGAGGAGAGAAAGGGCGTGAACGTAGGAGAGGAGAGAGAGGAGGAAGGGACGCGCATGCGCTGTGGGTGTGTGGGACGCGGGAAGGAGGGATGGACTAAGCCCCCCGCAAGCACATGCAAGCAAGATCAAGGAATTGAGTCAGCCTGGGCGACAGACACCACTTGCCTAGCCATTGCTAAGCAGCCCCTCTGTGCTCTCGGCCATGACTCTGGTGACTGTGGTGGCGGTTGACGGCCTTATTGTACTACAGTGTTCTGGTTCGCATAGTGGATGCTTCCCTACTTCATGAAAGTGGCCGGACGCGGGACGCGGGAGGGACGGACAAAGCCCCGAACATAAGATGCTTCGGATCTAATATTCTCCGGCAGGATACACGCTTTCTTATCTCACGGTGTGTCGGCTCTCTTCAGCTTCACCTTACGAGCGCGGAGGAATTCGTGCTTAGGAGGCTTCGATTTGGGGTGGCCCTTACACCGGCTGCTAACCTGGAACCTGAAACTCGTCGCATTTACCAGTGGGTGCAAGATGTCCATACTGTTCCATTCCAGTGATGCAAGCAGATGCTCACCATCTTATATGGACATGCCAAGGGTTGCAGTCGGTGTGCTCCCGTCACTTCCTGCAAGCCTGTCTTCGCCACAGCGACACAACCAGTTATGACCGCTGGATACATAACACATTCCACAAGACACTGCTCCACTTCATACGCAACACTGGCCTAACGGAACACATTTAATACACATATGCACACAATATATCAGGCCTTAAGGGCAAGTCTATGTCGTAATAAAAATAATGTGCACTTTGTTGATGTGGTTGACGACGATGAAGAATTATGCCCAAGGCTTTCTTTCGTTAGGGGTTGGAGCATTCAACAACCGACTCCTTAGGAAATTGGCATTGTGGGACGTGTGGTTGTTATTTGCTTTGCATAGTATTTGGAGGTCGCGCATTGCTATACGTCATGCTGATGTCGATTCTCGGCGAGCTATAGAATACTTTCAAGAGTCCTTAACTTTGTTTCTGGAATTGCAATAAATGCAAAAACAATGTGCCCGATTGCGTAGCTCGCATGAAATCAGTATTGTACATGAAACAATTGTAGGAAATGTGAATTTTTGAAAATTGAAGCACTGCAATGAAGAAAAAAAACAGCGTAGCTGAGTGGTAGAGTACTGAAGTGCACGCATAAGATTCCATTCCCATTCTGGCCTCGGCATTTTTTATTTGTTTAGTTTTTTTTTATTTTGGCGGACAACTACGGCGCCAGAATCGGTCCTTGTTGTGATCTCATAACAGTTCTCGCTGTAAAATTAGGATGCCAGCAGGAGCACACCTCTTGGTTTCTGCATGGCAGTCAGGTATTCTACGACGAAGCCGCGCCACTTCTTCAAACTGCTTTCGAAAGACTATGTTATGCTGGCATGATGTTGGTGTAACTTCATTTGTGGTTGTTGCGTTGGCATTCTAATTTTCTAACAAAATAATACGCATTACATCTGTACTGCTGTGATACAGGCATCGTGCCGGGTAAACACAAAATGTGGTTGAAGTGTTGACTCTGCTTTTATAGTAGCCTAATAATTATTGCATTTGCATTGCTATCAGTTATAGCTATATTCAAGTATTTGCTCGACCCCGGCTGAATACGCTAACCAAAGTTATGCATTATATTCACATCATCGTACCGTAAAGAGCACTTTGTTTCGATAATACGAAAATATGTGCTGAACGTGAGTGCTGACTTCACGACAGGCCATAAGCTACCCTTTAAGCGCCAGTGTAGTCGACGTTTTTAAAAAGGCCCCGATGTTCACACAACTGTTACACTTACAAAAACACGCACGAAACGTCGACAGTTTGTTCCACCCTGATATGACTTTAGGCACATTGTGCTTAGTCGCCAATTTCATAAGGTTGTGCGTCACATTGTGGATGTACGGCAACACCACGGGCCTTAAGGCACTCTTCTGTCTTTCCATGCTCCTCCCTTTCCCTTCAATTTTCTGGAGCAGCGGCTCCGAAGTAGCGAAAGGAAAAGTTCCCGACTATCGTGAAGACCACAGCCGTTCCAATCATTGGAGCTCCGTGTTCGCAAGACATTTAGAGCACAGATTCTAAAACTAGCGAGGCTATTGCTCCGATAACATTCTTAGATTGAGCTAATTAAACGGCAGCAAAGGTTTGCGGGGGGTTATATGCCCACCAGACATGGGAGTGCGACAAGCTAGCGTTCCCGTCTAAATATTACAGGTGCCCTTCTGAGGGAGGTTCATGAGTGAGCACGAAGCCGTGCCCCAGCTGATAGAAGGTGTCTAACACCTCGCGCAAAGCACTGAAATTGCTAAAATCAATAAAATCGGTAAAATTCTGCTCCTTAAAATCAATGAGAACATCAATCAATCAATCCCTGGCTTTTCTTTTATTTTCACATAATAAAAGAGGAGACAGGACTAAAAAGCTAATGTATCATATAGGGGTCCTTCCCCCCTATCACAAACGACAGCAGCACATTGTAGAAATATAAGAAATAGACGCACTGCTTAAAAGTAGAAGAATTCATGAGACACAATGCAATTACAAATAAGAATGACAATGTATGTATACACAGATATTAGACACGCACAAATAAAAATATGTAATTACAAAGGAAAATGCACACTATGCATACGTTATTTTCATACAAAATGCAGAAGTATATGTACACAGGTCAGAAACCTCATTAAGAAACGTCGAACCATGAAAGTCTCAAATGCAACAGACAAAATAGAGCCGGCGGAGTTTTCGAAGTTAATCAATAGGCGTAAAGTAGCCGACATAAGAAGGTGCACTATGGAGAGAATTGAGCATGATCTAAAAAACGGAAGAAGCCTCAAAGATGTGAAGATAAAACTGTGCATAGGCAAAAGTCAGATGCATGCATTAAGGGACAGGGAAGGCAAAGTCACTAGCAATATGGATAGAATCGTTGAGGTAGTGAAGGAGTTCTACAGAGATCTGTACAGCAGCCGAGACAATCAGCATGATAACGTAAGAAGCAGTAATATTCCAGAGGAATGCGACATCCTACCAGAATTGCCAGGAGAAGTAAAGAAAGCCTTAGAGGGAATGCAAAGAGGCAAAGCCGGTGGTGAGGATCAGGTAACATCAGACCTGTTGAAAGACGGTGGAGAGATTGTGTTAGAAAAACTGGCCACCTTGTATAAGAAGTGTCTCTTGACGGGGAGAGTACCACAAGCTTGGAAGAATGCCAGCATCATCTTAATCCACAAGAAAGGGGACATCAAGGAGTTGAAAAAATTACAGGCTCATCAGCTTACTGTCCGGTGTCTACAAGGTATTTACAAAAATAATTGCTAATAGAATTAATACGACATTAGAGTTCAATCAACCAAAGGACCAGGCAGGATTTTGTACATGCGTCGCAACAATCGACCATATTCATACGATCAATCAGGTGGTAGAAAAATGCGCGGTATACAACCAACCCCTATACATAGCCTTCATAGATTACGAGAAGGCATTTGATTCGGTGGAGACATCAGCAGTCTTGCAAGCACTGCGGAATGAGGGCATGGACGAAGCCTATATGAACATAATGGAAGAAATCTACAGCGGATCCACAGCCACTATTCCTCCATAAAGAAAGCGACAGAATCCAAATAAAGAAGGCCGTACGGCAGGGAGACACGATCTCTCCAATGCTATTCACCGCGTCTTTACATAAGGTTCTCAGGGCCCTAGATTGGGAAGAGTTAGGAATAAGACTTAATGGAGAGTATCTTACTAACCTGCGATACACTGATGACATTGCACTGATGAGTAACTCAGGAGACACATTACATTCATTATTACTAAACTGGATACGGAATGCAGAATTGTAGGTCTGAAAATTAATATGCATAAAACTAAAGTAATGTGGAACAATCACGGCGGAGAACAGCGCTTTGCGATAGGTGGCGAGACACTGGAAGTTGTAAAGGAGTACATCTACTTAGAACAGGTACTAACCGCGGAGCTGAACCCTGAGAGTGAAATAAGTAGGAAAATAAGGATGGGGTGGAGCACATTCGGTAAGCATTCTCAAATCATGAATGGTTGTCTACCACTATCCCTCAAAAGGAAGGTTTATAACAGCTGCATCTTACCGGTACTTACCTACAAAGCAGAACCCTGGAGACTTTTAAAGAGGATTCAACTTAAATTGAGGACGGCGCAGCGAGCGATGGAAAGGAAAATGATAGGTGTGACCTTACGAGACAGGAAGAGAACAGAGTGGGCCAGGGAACAAACTGGGGTTAAGGATATCATAGTTGAAATCAAGAAGAAGAAATGGACATGGGCCGGGCACGTAGCACGTCGGCAGGGTAACCGCTGGTCATTAAGGGTTCCAAGAGAAGGCAAACGCGTGAGGGGGGAGACAGAAAATTAGGGGGGGGCGGATGAGATTAAGAAGTTTGCAGGTATAACGTGGCAGCGGAAAGCACAGGATCGGGTTGATTGGCGGAACATGGGAGAGGCCTTTGCCCTGCAGTGGGCGTAGTCAGGCTGATGATGATGATGATGTAAACAGGTCTATTTCCACGCATGCCCACGTTCTTTGCTATTATGGTGAACGCGAATTCAGCACAAATGAAAAAAGTGATATAGAACGTTAGTCATCTCTCTGGCACGACTGACAAAATAGTCTTATCCCTTTACGGCCTGACCCACACAAACGTGTGGGTCAATAAAGACGCTCATGAAACGGCACCTGTTTCAGTTTCAGTTTCACAGCTCTGTGCCGCTGAATCCAAAGGTTACGGGAATATATCTGTTTCAGTAGTTCAATAATTTTGACGCCAGAGGGCGAGTAATCTTCCATGAAAAATGGTGTTTGAGCACGTGCGCTGAGAGCAGCTACCTCAGACGTGTAAATCAACGCTGCTCTTCTTATAATTTTTTGGGGGAGTATATGCATATTAAAGGAATATTAAGGCTTAGGAAAACATGCTTCGGTAAAAAATTTGCGCGTTCTTACCACACACGCTGTGTACTCAAGCGTGAAAGTCACCCGCACGTTTGTGCGGGCTGGGCTTTAGTCCTCGTCAAGTGCACGGCTGAGTGGCACAGGTTGGCTCCTTCACGCGTGGTTGCGGCTGCGCATTCTGTCTTTTGATTGCGAATAGCTTTCTTGGCACCTTATTGGCACTTCTTTGGTTGGTGTTTCCTAATATTTTCTTATATCTCAAATTAGCGATGCGAAGTGATGTGCGTGAATTCTGATCACCATTTACGCAGAAAATATTATTTTGTGAATGTGTTGTGACAACATGCATTATATTTCAGAGAATTAGATTTTACATGGCCTATTATATAGAGTTTCATTATCGCCAGTGAAATTCTAAGGATAATAAGTAACATTGAGGGTTAAAATCTCCATAATGATCTAACTCAGGGAACAATTAAGTTTCTGTGGGCGCTGAATTTTCTTTTTTTTTTCACAAGCCAAGATTTTCAAACCATACGATGATGAAGACAAAGAAGAGATATTGAGCCTCCTGATCTCTTGCGTCAGAATTGGGTAGGGACCACGTTGCCGAATTGACAGAGATTCATATTCGTGGTTCGAGCCAACTTAGTGATGAAAACTGGAGTATGGCAGGCGAGTTTTTGAACAGTCGCCTCCGTAATAACTGGGTCAGGTGACCACTCATCCTATCCTGTCAGTTTCAGTGAAATTGGTGTCTTTTGGAAGAAGACACATTCGGCTGCAAAGCCTCACCTGCTTGGAAGTGGTGAGACAGCCGACGTTCTTGTTGTTGTCAAGACTCCTTTGCCGACTTTCTCACACTAATTTAATGCAACGATCTTTGAAGTTACTGCTGACAAAATGACAGTGTGCCCTAGTTGTACACATAGAAGAGCTTTTCAAGTAAGTGTGCAAAAGATCAAGCAGCTTTAGGTATGGACCTGATCATGGACTGCATCCGATCTCTGAGGAACTTTGCTCGTCACCAGGCGCCCAAGAATTGAAAGCGGAAAGAAAAATGTATCAGAAGATCACTCCTTAGACAATTTTACTGGACTGTAAAAGGCGCACGGCATAGCCAAGCGATTAGACTCAGCTATACGTACCACTGGCGATCAGTATACAGCTTGACATATGCACACCACTGCAGGCTGTCAAGTGTCGCTGCTTGCTCAAGGGCGCGTTGTATGAAGTGCAACTTATACCTGTGCCTCACAAGTGACACACAATACTCTCAAATGTTGCATTCGCAGCATGACCACGCATTTTTTGCTTTGTCTTAGCCGTTATGAGTGTATTCCTCGCTGCAGTGAATCACATGAATAAAAGCCCAGCCCGCACATATGTGCGGGTCTGTTTTCGGGGGCAAAAACTCCAATTCTTACAGTTTAACCTTTGAAAACATATTTAGAATAGAGCAAACATCAATAATTTTTGAGCAAGTTAGCAATTTTTCTATTCCATTTTGCTCGGGCAGGAAAGGGTTATGGCAAAATAGTCTTATTACAAAAGAATCAAACTCTTCCTTTGCCAGTTGAAGTAAAATGGGCACAGTGCGTGTTAATGGTTCGTTGTAATATGCTTCGAGGTGCACGAACACTCAGATGAGCCAGCGAAAATACAATAGAGTTATATTAGACTTTAAACATGACTTGTAAATTAAAATTAGGCGATCATCGCATAAAAATACATGTGTAATATCCAGCCTTACGAACCAGTCTTTCGTAGGAAATGAGCGAGGAACATTGGCAATGGATCGCACAGCTCCTCTTTGGAACACATGCAATTTCACCAGATTTTTTTCTTGGTAGTGGTGTCCTGAACAAGTTTGCAGCATTGCAGAATTGAGAACACCAGAAAATGTAATGCAAAGTTTGAATTTTAACTGGAAGGGAATATTTAAAACGAACTACAGTTTCCACAGAAGAAGAAAGCTTTTTAAAGTGTTCGATTAGCTCGTTCCAGCTTAAGTCTTTAGAATATGATACACCTCATGTGGAGACTTGTATTAACAATTTCTGAATCATCTGCACGTATTTTCATGTTTATTTTACTTCGTAATTGTTTCCTTGTTGCGTGTACAACATAACTCTTACCTTGGTGACATTTATGCGCAATGAGTTCGCATCAGCCCACTGTTTGAAATCTCTCAGAGCTCTTTTTCCCTTGAAGCTCAACTTTAGTTTCTGACGTAGCTGTGATAGAAGACATTGCTGTGTCATGTGCATAGGCAATAAATTTTGACTGTTTTGGAACTGCTTGGCATGCCATTTACGTATCTCGTAAAATAATCGGCTTATTATTTGTTGACCTCGTGAAAACCATCGGCGTATCTGCACAGCCTGACAACGGCGTCCTGGTTAAAATCACGATCTAAGCGTCTATCGACAGGCGACAGAAAGCTATCGCACAGTATCGGTGCCACACTGAAACCGATGCAGATACCACGTTTTTGAACAAAAAGTGTGCCCTCAAAGGAAACAAAAGTAGCCCCTGAGTACATAGGTCGGCAAAACTTATGGAGCTCACTCAGACTCACTCATGAAATATATTGCGCGCCTAAGGCTCATTCGGACTCAGACTCACCAAAAGTTTCCTCAGGCAGACTCACTCGGACTCACATTCACGAAAATTTTTGGTCAACCGGGCTCACTCAGACTCAACTCACGGCTCGATGTGAGTCTGAGTGAGTGCAAGTGAGTCGACGCATGAGTCCGTTGGCCTAGAATTACCCTTTTGCAACGATGGTTTCAATGCTCTTCAACACTAATATCTCAGGTAATCGATGCTTTTCTTGTCACCGTTTGATAAAATACCCTCGAATACAAGTTATGAGTGCTCGCAAACCAGTACGGAGATTTTTCTTGAAAGAGATGACAACATAAGATGTATTTATTGGAAGAGTTGGCGGGGGGATGTCAAGGCACACCCCCTACGTAATTCGCGCCTCTGATCAATAAATACTGAAATAGTTTATGAACGACACTGCTTTGGAACACGTGTGAGTAGACGTGAATATAAACGTGAATTCAGGTTAGGCTGATAGTTATGTTGAAGATGAGTAGCTAGGACGATAGGTCGGCAAAAAAAGTGGAACTCACTCAGACTCACTCAAGAAATATATCTTGCGCTTTGGACTCACTCGGACTCAGACTCACGAAAATTTTCTTGAGCTGGGCTCACTGGGACTCACACTCACGAAAATTTTCTTCAACCGGACTCACTCGGACTCCCACTCAACAAAATATTGCTCACCCTGACTCACTCAGACTCAGACTCACGATTCGATCTGAGTCTGAGCGAGTCGACTCATGAGTGAGTTTGCCGACCTATGCCTGAGTACAATTGAAAGTGATACGTGCAGTATTCAGCACAAAAGCCTGCTTCGTTCTGAAACAATACCTGTAGCACGACTATGCAACAAAACTACACTCTTTTACGGCCAGTACGTAGGGTGGTCGAGAGCCAGCAGGGTAGCGGAGTTTTCGCGAGTTCAACGAACTGTGCTATTATCTCCAAAGTTCACCTTGGTTCATTGGCCATCACGATAGGTTACGTGAACTTCCCAATTTGTTATTGGCAGTGCAATGTAGAACCTCACTAAAGCGCTAAGAAAAGTAACCTTTAAATATGTCACTGCGAAATTATTTCGCACTTGAACGTAGACGGTAGACATTTATCTCGCAAAAATGTTTTCGGCAACGTTTGAAGAAAGCAATGAGTAGGATACGGTTCGTCTGTGTGCGTTGTGAAAAATTGGAGGACGCTTGAGCTTTGACATCGGAAGTAGAACTCACTAGCGTAATCGGGCCCCGTGCGCATCGCCATCTCATCGCTATAGCCTGGTTTTGCTTCTCTGTGGACCCTTTAACCGCGCCGCAACGACTGGAACGTTTGTGCGCATAACTTTGGTCGCTTCAAAATATCCTAGACTGCCTACTGCAAGTATGGTTTGCGAAGTGCCCACTATAACATATTTCTTCTCTTTGCGGAATTGGTGAAATATCCATTATCCATTCGTGAGGTACCAAACCCACCTGCGCAGCTGTACATTTTTTATGCTTTTGCTGGGACTTATTATTAGGGGTGAAGCTCCTTAGGGCGTAGGCTAGTCCGGTGTCGTCGTCGTCGTAGTAGCCACCTCTAGGTATGAGAATGATCACTAGATGGCGCTGCGGTGCCATCTAGTGATCGAGCACATGCAACCCACAACCATCCGAGGAACCTGCATCGATCTCGTCTTTGCAAACTTCCCACTACGGCCCATCCAAGAACCCCTATCCCTTCACTTTACCGACCATAAAGCAGTTATAATGAAGGGTGAACAAAAGCCGCGTCTAGCTACCATTTACGAACAATAAAATCATTTAGTTGTATATATACAGTGTTTGTCACGTCTTTCATGATGTACTGAGTGAAATTCATGGAAGATTCGCGCTTTACCGATGAACCTGCGGAGCTTCGCCCCACTCATCTTTATTCACTCGGTGGATATGCATGAATTTTTTAATTCTGCGTGCGCGCTGCACAATGAATGGGCCTTCAAGACATCAATTCGCTGAAAAATTCACATGTTTTTACAACCGGCTGGATTCTATCCTTATGCCACGTAATATTACGTGTGTTAAGGAGACGCCTTCCACTACATGATATTCATATATTTTCGTTGTTTTCTGAATCAGCTTCAAGCACTGGTGTAGCTGCGTGGCAGAACACTTCCTTGTTAGGCAGAGGCCGTGGGTTTGACTCTCACTCGAGCCCAAGTTTTATTATTACTTTATTTACATATATCTTCATTTTTCGCTGAGGGATAACGCTGATTACGTTACGCACTCTTATATCAAGTAATCGTAAATCACCCACTCGCCCAATCAGCCATTTTGACAAGTGATTCAATCTTATATAAAGGAAACGTAGCATCAATGCAATTATTCTCACCATTTAGTGATTTGCGCAAATCTGAAGGTAAATTTTTTACGTACGTACGCGTGAGCAGTTAGGACTTTGCTAAAACATGTGTTCTGGTAACACCGTAAACGCATTGCTGTATTCCTGTAACTCAGTAACGTCAAAAAGTATAATTACGAGCTAAATGCCCTTAATATTGTTACGGAGATAAAGTGAAGGAAGACGAAGAGCGGGAGAAGCTGACTGGCGCGCGAGTGTGTTAGTCAGCCATCGTGACTCTTGCCTGTGTTTTTCCCAGTGAATATACATCTTCTACATACGCAACCAACCCCGTAACATACTGGTGGGAGGTGCGGGGTACAACAGCAGGCAACGCAGCTCCGCAGCGGACGTCGCATCGCTTTCCCAGCCATGACTAACGTTGAGCCCTCGGCGTCAACGTCGCCGTCTCCATCAAACGCGCTTCCACCGTACGTTTTCGTACCACCTAAGGTTCCTGGCACATTCTGCGGGACCGATGGCGTCGACGTCGAAGACTGGTTGGCCATGTTTGAACGCGTGAGTGTACCGAACAGATGGGACCCCACACTTCAGTTGGCTAATGTGTTGTTTTACTTCAGAGGCACGGCCAAAGTGTGGTATGAAAACAACGAAGAATTCACTAGCTGGGACCGATGCAAAGAAAAGATGCGAGAGGTATTTGGCAAACCCGCCGGCCGTAAGATCGCCGCCAAAAAGAATTGGCCTGCCGTGCCCAATATTCCACGGAGTCATACCTCGCATACATCAGGACGTGCTGGCTCTCCGCCGCAAGGCCGACAATGACATGACGGAAGGCGAGAAGGTCGGGCATGTGCTGAAGGGGATCGCCGACGACGCATTCAAACTCCTGATGTGCAAGGGTTGTTCCACCGTGGACGCGATCGTCAAGGAGTGTCGTCAGTTCGAGCAAGCAAAAAGCCGCCGCATACTGCAACCATTCGCTAGACTCCCAAACACCGCTGCAACGTCGACTTGTGAAGACCAGTCCGCACCACACCGTCCATCGCCGCCGGAAGACCTGACACGAATTGTTCGTCGTGAACTGGAGGCAATGGTGCCCTCGGCATTCTATTCGCGCAGCGCCGATGCCACCCCTGTTACCGTTCCTCTAGTTCAAGCCATCCTTCGCCAGTAACTTGAAAATATCGGAGTGCATGCCGTGTGCTCTGTCGCCGCGCCAAGAGTAAGCGAACGCCCTTTTGCTATGTCCCCCCTCAAACCGACAGTTTTCTCCACGTTCTCGCAACCCGGCTGAGTGGAGAACTGCAGATGACCGCCCTATATGTTTCAACTGCCACCGCGTTGGACATATCGCTCGCTACTGCCGCAGCACATGGCCGTCGGCACCTCGCGCAACGCCGAATAGGACCCAATTCGGCGGTACCGCCTACAACTTCTCACCTGCTCCTGAGTCCAACGCCGTTGAAAATTCTGCTCGGAACACTTGGTACAGTCGCTCGCCTTCGCCTCGTGCGCACCAATCTCGTTCGCCGCAAACACGTCGCCCATCGTCCATTTCGCCGCAGACACGGCGCCCGTCGTCCCCCCTGGCTTTCCACGGCCGCACATCGGAAAACTAAGAAATGCAGCCCCCGAAGGTGGTGCTGCATTGAAGACTACTGCAGCAAATCCTCTCTCCCGTACCCACCAGACGAAGTGTAATAGACGTTGAAGTAGACGGCGTACCTGTCCAAGCACTTGTCGACAGTGGCGCAAACATATCGGTTATGAGTGCCAGCCTACGCTCACGTTTAAAGAAAGTCCTGACACCAGCAGCTACACAAATGCTCCGTGTGGCCGATGGCAGCACGCCGATGATTCTTGGTATGTGTACTGCCCGCTTAAGTATAGTCGACCAGCTCACTTCAGTTCTCTTCGCCGTGATTGACCACTGCCCTTATGACGTTATCCTTGGCCTGGACTTCTTGTCCAATCATTCTGCTCTCATCGATTCTGCTACCGGCGTCCTTCAGCTAGAACTGCCTCAGCTCGTCGCTGCTCCCAACCCTACCACGCCGCGCCTGTGCTCTCTTCAAGATGTGCGTCTGTCACCTCAGGCAGCCACCTACGTCGATTTGACCACACAGCCGCAGGTTCCTGACGGTGAATATGTTCTCCTTCCCCCTCGTGGACGTCCTTCTGAGCCGCAACGTTGCCGTTCCACATACTCTTGTGACTGTCACCGACAACCGTACCCCGCTCCCACTTTTAAATTTCAGCTTGTGCCCTCAAGTGTTTCCCCGTGGCATGTTCTTGGCCACCATATCTAATGCTGACGAATTTGAAATTGCAGCTCTCGCCACCGAGACCGATTTACTTCCCTCTACTGCCGCTAACAGCACCTGTTCCCTGCCGGATGATTTCTCGAAGATGATTGCACCCGATCTCAACCCTGCACAGGCCAATGACATCCGTCGCCTTCTCGTGTCATACAGCGGTATTTTCGATTTTGACAACAGACTTCTAGGGAAACATCCGTCGTTCAGCACCGTATAAACACTGGTGACGCCAGCCCCTATTCGACGGCGTCCCTATCGGGTCTACCGTACTGAGCGCAGGGTTATCCAAACGGAAGTCAACAAAATGCTCAACAAAGGTGTCATCGAACCATCAGATAGTCCTTGGGCCTCCCCTGTCGTCCTTGTGAAGAAAAAAGGCGGTAGCTGGCGTTTCTGCGTTGACTATCGCCATTTGAATAACATCACGCGAAAAGACGTATACCCGCTACCGCGCATCGATGACGCGTTGGACTGCCTGCACGGAGCTACATACTTCTCGTCCATTGATCTTCGGTCCGGCTACTGGCAGATTTCTGTCGATGCAATGGACCGCGAGAAGACGGCCTTCATAACACCTGATGGTTTATGCCAGTTTAAGGTCATGCCCTTTGGCCTATGCAACGCTCCTGCGACATTCGAACGGATGATGGACTATCTACTGCGTGGTTACAAGTGGTCTACTTGTCTTTGTTACCTGGACAATGTGATTGTCTTTTTCTTCCACCTTCGACAGCCACCTGACCCATCTCGCTGCAATTCTTGCAGTTTTCAGAAAAAGCCGGGTTTCAACTGAATTCCACGAAATGCCAGTTTGACCGCCGTCAAATTACCGTGCTGGGCCATCTTGTAAACGCTGACGGCTTCCAACCTGATCCCGAAAAGGTCCGCGCCGTGCGCAGCTTTCCTGTGCCCCGCTCTACTTCTGACGTCCGGAGCTTCATCGGCCTATGCTCTTACTTTCGTCGTTTTGTGAAAAACTTTGCCGACGTTGGTAGGCTAGTGACAAACCTGCTGAAGAAGGATGCCACATTCTCGTAGAGCCCTGAGCAGGCTCAAGCGGTGAACGCTTGAGCCTGCTCAGCGGCTTCCTAACTACGCCTCCCATACTTACCCACTTTAATCCATCTGCTCCCATGGAAGTCCGAACTGATGCAAGTGGGCACGGTATCGGCGCAGTTCTCGCTCAACGGCATCACGGTAGACAGTGCGTAATAGCTTACGCCAGTCGCCTGCTCTCTCCCCCCTGAGAAAAATTATTCCATCACCGAAAGAGAGTGTTTGGCTTTAGTTTGGGCCGTCGACAAGTTCCGGCCATATTTATTTGGCCGCATGTTCACCGTCATTACAGACCACCACGCCCTCTGCTGGCTCACTTCTCTGAAGGATCCGACCAGACGTCTCGGTCGCTGGGCTTTGCGGCTCCAGGAATTTTCATTTAGCGTCACCTACAAATCTGGCCGTTTGCACACGGGCGCAGACTGTCTTTCTCGTCATCCGGTGCATCCTCCTGATCCCGTTGCGCATGACACGGACAGCTGCGTAATGGCGTTTACTGACATCAGTGATATGCGCACCGAGCAACGGCAGGATGAGTCTTTGCGCGCTATCATCGACGCCGTCCAGTCTGGCAGCCGCGACGCCGAATTCCGTATGTTCGTGCTGCATGACGGCATCCTCTACCGTCGCAACGTCAGCATTGAAGGCCCAGAGCTGCTGCTTGTCGTTCCTCGTCATCTACGGTCCGTCATACTCGAACAACCTCACGACGCCCCCGACGGCGGGACATCTCGGAGTTTCACGCACATACGACCGCGTGCGCCGTCGGTTCTTCTGGCCTGGACTGTACCGCTCCGTGCGTCGATGTGTCGTGACTTGCGACCTATGCCAACGCCGGAAAAGACCTCCGTTGCCGCCAGCTGGATATCTCCATCCAATTGAAGTCCCCTCAGAACCATTTTATCGCGTGGGCCTTGACCTGCTTGGGCCTTTTTGCGACGACGACTCGGCGAAATAATGGATCGCCGTCGCCACGGATTATGCGACACGTTACGCAATAACAAAGGCCATGCAAACTAGTTGCGCCACTGACGTCTCGGATTTTCTCCTTCTTGACGTCATCCTCATCCATGGTGCACCTCGACAGCTGCTTACGGACTGCGGCCGCTCTTTCGTGTCTAGAGTTGTCGACGACCTCCGCTTCGATCTTGTGCCACAAAGCACAAGCTGCCTACCGCCTACCACCCACAAACTAATGGTCTAACTGAACGTCTCAACCGCACGCTCACAGAGATGCTTTCGATGTAATTGTCTGACGATCATCGGGACTGGCCCAAACGTTCACTGGCCACCCCCGTATATGTGGCAATGGATCTTGACCTGCAAGGTGGTCCTGGTGGGAGATTTCTCCTGTGCGTTGTTGAACAATAAAAATTCGCAGCGTACGCGTTAACTAAAAGCGGACTGCGGGTCTCTGTGTCCAGTCGGAGTCTTCTGTCTCACATTGCCCATTAGCACCGATTGGCATGTTCCAGTAGGAAACACCGCTCCATCACTGCGTGCTTTGCGCCTCCCCAGTTTTCTCTCCTGCGCAACGCTGCGATGAGCGCCAGCGTCAACGCCGCCGCCAGTGTAAGCGTTAGCGCCCGCTGCTTCACAGCTACGCATGGTTCCCTTTAGCGGGAGATGGTGTAATTTTTTCACTAATTATGGAATAGTCCGCACCAGTGTCCACTAAAACACTCACTTCACGACCGTCTAGCAGTACAGGAATATCTAACGAGACTCTTCCCCATTCAGGCGGCGATGTCGCGTCGATGTATCATCAGTCCACGTCGATAGGGGGGCCCTGAGCATCACCAGACTGAGCGGCCTTGCCCCCGAAGGTCGGTGTGGCTAGTTTTCCCGACGCGGGCTGGGCGAGCGGCCCTATACCGCGCTCGAATAGGTGCTTTGATTAGGCGAGAACGGCCGTGGTGATGGGGAGCGTGAATGGTGTCGGGATGTCGTGGATCTGCGCTGCTGGGCAACGTAGTCAGCAATTTCCGGAGGCCGCTGGCCAAACCTAGGTGATGGAGAACTTGCCGGAAATCCGCGAAGGCTCAGCTCTCCGGTAAGTGCACTCGGTAAACATGCCCTGCTTCGCCACAGTGAAAGCAAAGGGCACGTCGATCGGGTGCAGGCCACACGTCTGATTTTCGCGGAGCCGGTCGACGGTCGCTGTAGTACGGACCCGCTTGGACTGCCTGAAGCATGGCCTGGGCCGCGGTG
>JALIZH010019624.1:0-21180 GCA_030522465.1 Rhipicephalus appendiculatus | reverse complement strand
CAGTCCCACGTAGGGATCGGCAAGCTGAGCCCGCCGGTTATTTCGCGGGCCCGCTTATGTGCACATTGTCGATGCTGCATGTGGCTGATGACGGCGAAGAATTATGACTCAGCGCATTGCAGTGGGTGGGGGGGGGGGGGGGGGGGGAGCCACACAGTCTTTGCGCAATTAGCATGGTGTGATGACTGGTTGTTATTTTACTCTTCTGCCACACAATATTACATAGGCTAGCGCGATTCGTTGCCCGACATGATGGTTGTATACGGTGTTTCTGAAAATGCCTTTCAAGCAACAGCATGGCTTGGTAGAATACTCGACTGCTACTCAGAGGGCCGAGGATCAGATCCCGTTCGATCCGGGATATTTTTTTCTCATTCTGTTTTTCATGTTTAGCGGCTACGCCACCGAAAGCGACGCAGCTCAGCGCAGGAGCGGCGCTCTAAAATGGCATGCGTAATTTAGTGTGCAGGGCCCCTTTAATGGACAAGTAGAGAGCAGAGTGGGTCAGAGAACGAACTGGTGTTAAGGACATCGTAGTCGAAATCAAGAAGAAATGGGCCTGGGCAGTGCATGTAGCACATAAGCAAGATAACCGCTGGTCATAGTAAAAGACAGGATTTCAAGAGAAGGCAGTGGCGTACCAACTGTTTCGCGAGTGGGGGGCACCTCACTTGCCGGCCGTGATATATATCACGAGAGAGAAAGAGAACTTCATCGACAATCACATTTAGATATGATTTTTCATACACAGCATTTGTTAAACAGTGTTTAATAGTATTATAAAACAAGGGACAATCAGTTTTAAGCAGCATGCACTGGAACAACACATATATGCGTGTTATGCAAGTAATAGTATTACACGCGACTCTTTTTATGCTTTACCTCACAACATTCCGCATGAATACACTTGTGTCGATGGCGGCCTCCTCAGTAGTATATATTTGTATCATTCAATGAAATTTTGTTAATGACTAACAGCAGCTCATTAAGAATTGAGTTCTTAAATGCGAAGCAATCCTTAGGGAACAAAAGGTACTTTGAGCGTTTCTATGTATTTATCTACCTATCTGGCCCCCTACGTATGGGTGCTCTCGTAGTTGCCTTATTACCTTAGTATAGACCAAAATCGGCATAGGAGGGCTCGAGGGTATAACGAACATAAGTGTCTGGTCACGACATAAATAACGTGAAAATCATGTGTACGTCATGAAACTTTTTCCTTGAGTCATGTGTGTCACATACCCGTATACCACGGGTTGCAGTATCTACCCGAGGAACGGCGACAACAGACATCGATCATTTAAACGCGAGAGCCTTCAAAAAATCCGGCATCGGCTGCGTTGATCCCACGAATGCAAAGAATAAAAATCAGGATCCCAGCGCGAATCGAATCCAAGCATTTCGCGCGGCAGTCATGTATTCTACCACAGAAGCACGCAAGGTCTTGAATCTGCTTTGGAAAAGGTACTATGCAGACATCAAGTGCGTATAACGTCCAATGTGGCTCCCGTGCTAGCTATGTAAATTTATAAAAAGGTGATAAACATTGCATATGTACTCCTATTATACAGGCGTCATGTCGGGTTAACATCAATTGTGGCTTCAGTGTCAGCTCCGCTTTTATAACCGCCTCGTAAACATTATATATGCACTCATATGACTCAGCAAGCTATAATCAAGCGTTGCTCGGCAACGGAGGAATACGCTAACGAATGGTATTCACATCATCGCACCATAGCGTACACTTCATTTCCATAAAATTTACGTCCATGCCCTAACGTGAGTGCTGACGTTACATCAGGTCATAAATTTCCCTCTAAACGCCAGTGTAGTCGACGTGCCTAGTGAGCGCACAATTTGCACACTACTACTCCATTTACAAAAACACGTCGATGTACCCCGTAACGCCTGTCTGAAAGAAAATAAGAAATGCGGCATAGATAGGTACACGCTGACTGCTTCGCATGAAACTGATTCGCACAGTTCATAGGATCTGCCCAATTTTAACACGAAATTGTTGTATGCCGGGGTCCACTAAGACTCCAGTGACGTATTTCCGTCACGGAAACGACGTCGAGAAAATGTACGCAATCACATGTCAAAGAAAAAACTTCCGTCAACGGGCATCGAACCGATGACCTCTCGGTCCACCGCCACGAGTGCTGAGCACGCTATCCATTGCGCAATGGCCACAGACTTTAACTGCTATACAAACGCGCATTTTATATCTCACACTTTCCTCTTACAATGCTCTTGGTCAGCGTGGTAGTGTTGCCCTCTGGGAGTGGTAAAGTAATTCATCATTACAGATGCCTCCTCGATTAGCACCTGCAACGCGTACTGCTACGTACGCGTCTGTCCCATTCGGCGCGTTTACAATACAACTGCAATTTTGTCAACGCCTTAACACACCGCGAGGTCGCGACCTTAGCCCAAGCGTCAGTCTCGCTCACAGCGTCTATTCAAACCAAAAATAGCTCTGCGACGCGCGCCTGCCTCACCTGGATGTAATAACGCGTTCCTCGCATACGCTCGCCCCGAGAAACATCGCGGTCGGGCTACAGGGGCGACACGACGCGCTTAGCGTTTCCCTCTAGATACCACAAAGTTCAATCACACTTTAACATGCCGCGGGATGGCGACCTTAGCCCAATTTCTGCGTCCAATATGCAACGCTCATCTTGCTATCACGCCTCTTTCTCTGATTATGCTTTGGTCTTTAACATCTACAGATACCACAATGGTTTGTTTAATAAATTGATCATGGATGTTAGTCGTCGGGATGGAGATGTACCACCAAGCGTCAACGAGGGTGCATCCACGTTGAACGGTACTATGGCTGCCAAACACCAAAACATACATTGGGCGAACCCTCCTATATCAATGTACAGTAAACATTCAACTACATCTGCAAAGGCGCGTTTTACTTTCGTGCTATACCGATTTCTATGACGGAGGGATGAACCATGTTTTTTCAATGAATGATTGCTGTTATACATTTTCATAATAAGTATTACACTTTCTTGCGTATATTCAGGCTTGTGTGTATTATAATTTGCCTTCTTTGCTAATAGTCCAAACAGTGTTACTGGTGCGTGCTTATTAACATTATTACTATTATTATATTACTCTTATTATCAACTTGTCAACCCTTTTCTTTAAAAAATGTATAATTTGTGGTTTTAGGGGCGTAGTACATTGTAAACAACTTTGTATTACAACTGACATTGTAGCACAAGTGAAGTTTTTCTTTGAAAGAAAAAAAGGTGGGCGATTATAACGTTAAACTACCCGTCTTTGCTTCCTTCCGAAATGGTCGTTAGCTGTGTGTGATTGGTCGAAACATTCTGGGTCATGCACACAGCACCAGCTTGTTACGCGAGGCAACAAATGACGGGAAAATGATCCATCGCGTAATGACCACTTATGCACGACCACGTAAAAAATGAGAGAATGAACTATTTTCAATGCGGCATATTGTTGGCTATTGGTTCTTCGGCATTTCAAATTTTCGTTGTGCCGTAAAATCGCCTGCTTGTTACATGACGTCAGAAATCTGTGATATGTTGTGGTGTTTATTACAACTCATGCACATGAAAGAGCGCATTAACGTGATTAACAATACCTAAAACTTTTTGGAATAGCCGGAGAGCGTCTCCTTCTAAACGTAATTCAAGTAGGCTAGTCGCCGATCACATTAGCAGCGGCTACTTATAGCAGCTGGCGAGATGGATTCATATGAATATATTGAACATTTTCACTTGCATCATAACGACGTTTAGCTGTTTGTGCGCGTATAGAAATCTGTGAGCTCATCCTTGCTGAGAGAGAGAGGGAGAGAGAGAAATAAGCAGCGCTGCGCGTGTGTGTTTCTTTGCCGTCCGAGTTGTATTTTGAGCTGTAAAAGTCAAGTCAAGTTGAAAGAAAACCAACTAGCCCGACTCTTAATTAAGCCTCCTTAGTGCAAAAAGACCACCTTCACCATCTCCCTGGTCCGGTGGATCAAGTTTCGGGGCAAGCTTAAGAGCTGAGCTTCCAACTGTGCTCGAGTCCACTGCTTTATTCGTCGCCACTTTGCAAGTTGCCGCCATCGCTGCAAGCTACCGCCATTGCTCCAAGCTACCATAAGCAAGGCTGATCAGGTTGATCGGAGACTAAAGCGGAAACCTTTTTCGGAGCTTCCAGTACGGCAAAACTAAAACATTAAAAAATATTTGTCACACTCATCGGCTCACTGCACCTTGGACAAAGCAGCGGTGATGCTACTCCTTTTCGATAAAAGAAAATGATTTTCCTGCAGCAGAAAATTTTTTGACCGGTCCATAAAAAAGTTTGCTCGCTCCCATCCGTAATTGCATCCTCAATGATTTAAATTTCAGGCCAGGCACAGCAAAATAAAAGCATGCACGAGTGATCTAATGTTATAGGGATCCAGCTCAGCGCTAGCCTGCTCTGCAATGCTACATCACAAGGCGCGAAAGCGTCGCATAGGCGGCCCGCACCGCAAAGAGCCTACTAGGAAAATCGTTACAGCAGAAATGTTGGAAAAATTTCATTATATTGTAACATTCCCTCGTAACAATATAATTGAGTGATTACTCTGGTGAAGGAAACTTCGCCTTAGTTGCTGGTTTCCCAGCGTGCAGCCAACAGTGACCACTGTCGGAAGTGGGGGGGGCTCAGCCCCCTAACTTTTCGCAGTGGGGGGGGCCCGCGCCCCCCTTGCCCCCCCCCCCGGCTGATACGCCTATGAGAGAAGGCAAACGCGCGAGGGGAAGACAGAAAGTTATGGGCGGATGAGATGAAGATTGCAGGGATGACCTGGCCGCAGCAAGCGCAGGGCCGGGTTGACTGCAGGGATGTTCCGTCCTGGACAGAAGAATTCCCTTTCCGAGACCCGAAAATTCCCAATTTCCATCATTTTTCCCCGCATACATCGCCAAAAATCCCCGCATATTTCCCCTGCACAAAAAAAAGTTATATATATATATATATATATATATATATATATATATATATATATATATATATATATATATATATATATAGTCATGAAATGAAGGAGCACACTTACGAAAATTGCATATTTTTTTTACTGGTTTACGTTTCGGCCGTGCCACGGCCGAAACGTAAACCAGTAAAAAAATATGCAATTTTCGTAAGTGTCCTCCTTCATTTCTTGACTATATGTGCACCGGACCCACAGAACTTTCTTTTGAATCATATATATATATATATATATATATATATATATATATATATATATATATATATATATATATATATAGTGTTCGACGTGTTTCAGGCTCTTCCCATCGCTTTCTCTTCTTTCCTGCCCAACTCAAAGCATCGCCTCTGAGATCGGCTTTTAATACTACAGAGGAGCTACCTTAGAGCTCGCTTTAAGCGGTATGCGATGCGGAAGGAATTCTGTACCTGCTCATGCACTCGGCCACTGCATAAGAAGAAAAGTTTATTATTGTTGTTGGTTTTTTTTGTTACTGAGTGACGTGGCGTACATTAATGTGCCTAGGAGACGCTCTGTATCTATATGCACCACATTTTGTACAAAAAGCACGTCAACTTTTCAATAATGGTGACTAAATATTGTGAAATAAAACAAGCTTTTGTGGTGGTATTTAACATTTTATTGACTTGATTAGGAACGGTTCTGCAAACTACCGTCAAGAAAAAAATAAATAAATGTGAAGTGACTAGAATATATAAAGACTGGGTTTTTAAAGACTACAGTCTTTAAAAACGAACCTTAGAGGATGTGGTTTGGCGCGCTACATGAGCCAGAAACGATTGCGACATGCCAAATCCTCATGTCCAGTCTTTTGATCGTTATAAAAAAAAAATTTCGCCGCCCCTCAAAATTCCCTGTAATATCGCGAAGATTCCCTTTTTCCCTTTCGTCCAAAATGACTGTCGAAAATTCCCTGAAAAAGGGAAAATTCTCTGCACGGAACATCACTGGTTGACTGGCGAAACATGGGATAAGTGTTTGCCCTGCAGTGGGTGCAGTCAAGCTGATGATGATGAGGATTCTTCCCCGCATTTTCTAGCTGCTATTCCGCCTACGTTACAGGCGGTGACTGCGGGTGACAGGACGATAACGACAGTATGCAGATGGCCGTGATACTGAACGCTTTACTTTGTGAGCCTGGCTTTTTCATAGCGCCGGATCGGGAAGGGAAAACCATGTCAGCTGACGTCGCGATACAAAGATTGCAGGCTAACAACGTCAGGCTACAACACTAGCCCTGTTGCGAGAGCGAAGCCTGACCAGAGGGAAAGGATGGGTAAACCTAATTGCACGGCAGGGAAGCCGTGTATAGCGTGCTCAGCCTGATAGAAAAAATCTAGGGACGTGGAGACGGTGAAAGTGGGTAGAGAAAAGGAAAGCAAAGGTTAGGCTATGGCGAAAGTGAGGCAGGTGGGGTGCAGCGTAGGAGAGAGCAGGAGCACGACTGGCTGTGCCGGGGGAAAGGAGTCGACCAAGGGTAGCGCGTGCTCGAGCTCAAGTGGTGCTGGTGAGAAAGACGGAAGGAAGGATGCTCTGAGACATAGCCTTCCTCTGACTTAAAGGGGCATGACACCCAATTTTCGACCATAATCTGTGTTATGTAGGTTGATCCTTGTACGTTCACAGACAAGCTGGCGAAATTTTAGCGCATTTGATCGTGCCGTTAATTTACAATTGAATATTTTTATAAACGAGCGAGCGGCCTGAGAGTCGGGCAACACTGGCACGCTCGCCAGCCGTGACGTAACGAGTAGCCTGCTGTGCGAGCGTCTGCACGGTCTGCATTCCGTGTTCCATGTTCAGATGCGCGTGCAAACGAGCTATTTCTGCTTTTCTCAACTTGTCTCTGGAACTAAATGACTTGCAGCGGTTGAAACAGCAACAGAGCAACACTCGCAGTGAACACACTGACCGCGTATGGAACGTAGCAGACGACGTCACTGCTCCTCGCAGTTACGACGTCACGCACGTCATGGCAAATGGCGGTCGCCGTCGGTGGGCGGAGTTTACAGCCAACGACTTCCCCGTCTTATTTTGGAATAATCTTTTACAGTCCAGTTTTCACACGTGTACAAGCACATTTGACCCTCTACCTTCGTTTTTCGCCAAAAAGCGCAAATTGTTGGGTAACCATGTCATGGCCCCTTTAACGGCTTGAAGTCTATGATAAAACAGCTGTGCTGTTTATTCATAGCCTTTTGCAAGTTAGAGGCCGACAACGGCCCAGAACATGAAATGAGATGACTCCACTGATGGAAAGATTGTCCGTCGCATTGACTCAAGCCAACCCTGCTTTTTTTTTTTTTCGTGGCATGTGGATTTATATTTTTATTTCTTCATTGAAAACCGCAAAAAATGACTTGTGGCGCCTTGGCGGCAAAACGTGAACGATCTGATGTACCCGGCCACGTGACCGTTGATTGCTGTGCGTGGTCGACGATTTTTTTGTTAGTATTGAAATATTGTTGGTTTCTTTATATTAAAAGATATTACTCCATAAAAGTGTACATATAGGTTAGTAGTATGCATTAAAGGGGCACGGCCTTCACGTGACGTAATGATCCCATGCTCGTCAGCGCGTCTTGCTTTCAGCGTGCACATGCAACCGCGCACGCAGTTTCCAGGTCACTAAAATTTTGGAGCGACAATTTTGCTACCTACACTTCGTCTCAGAAATGCCGCGCACTACTCGGCGTGGTCTTACATATGCGTGGTGACGTTTTCGATGACTTCGATTGGCTCGTGTATCGAGAGAGTAACGACGCCGGGACAAGCCACGTGACACAGGTGCAGGCAACCTTGGGAGCAGGCGCGCACAACGAGGTAAAAATAGGGGGGAACGTGTATAATGCCACATCGTCTGACTGTAACAGCTTTTTATTTTCAAAAATAGTGGAAAAAGCTCAAAATAGAGGTGGTTAAGCAACGTTACAGGAACTCCTGCGAAAGCAAAACGACGACAGCTTTCACAAATCGCGAGATGGGCTGGCGGTATCGCTATCAATTCTCAGCGTTGCTGGAGGAAAGGTACGTCCGTGTTTAGAGCCTTTCAGATCGAAAAATACTGCTTGTAAAATAACTACGTGCTTTTGGCATTAGCTACTGCAGCTACGAACGCTACGAAATGTCAGCTTTTTGTCGCGCCGTAAAAAAAAATGGGTCGAGATCAATCAGTTAGCGGTCCCTTTAAGGCAGTTGAAGCTGCGGATAATATTCCTTTTGATTTCTTTTTGCTAATAATGCGTTTTGGTTGAGGGATGTGAAACTTGTCGATTTTCGTGTTCATGTTATGCAGCAATAGCAAAGGGCGCCTATAACTTATTTTTTTTAACCCTGTTTGATTTTCCTTTAAAGGGGCCCTGCAACACTTTTTGAACATGGTGAGAAAACGCTTTCGATCGGTAGTCGAGGCTCCCGAGAATAGGAAAGCCAAATATCATAGCGCAGCACGCAGCCTGGAACTTTACAATAAATTCTCAAATCCACAAAAAAAAAAAAATTACTTTCTCTTCTCTCGACAAACGATGGTGCATAACCAAAATCATTGCGTCACAGACCAAGTAAACGCCATTGGCTGATTTGAGCATGGCGCGCTCGGGAGCTCCTGGGGCCGCTGCGGGAGGCCGCTACATGTCCGGGCGAGCGCGCGCGATGGCACTGAAAAGCTGTGCGTTCGAAGAAAAAACAAATAGCCAGGGCTGCGCGGAACACGTAGCACGGTCGCAGCGAAAGCTGGAACAGGGGCCTTTCAAGAGCCCGTTGTAGACTCTCTTGGGGCAACTAGTAGGGTGTGTTCAGATAAGAACGTCGGTGCATGTCCGCCGACCCCCCTTTAATTTCGCCGAAAAAAATATATTTTGTTTTCCGAGTCCCCAGGACCACAAAACCACTTTTGGTTTCGCGAGAAAAAATTTCACCTTCTTTAAAAAAAATTCACAAGTCTCCTCTGAGCCGCCACCGCCTCTTTCGAATTTCGCGAAAATGGGATTTCGATGAGACGCTACAAAAACACTATTGTAGCTGTAGGTCCGAAAAATTTTCTCCACATACTACGGATAGGTTGTGTTGAGAAAAAATTATTACTTTGCAGTTTTGATGTTGTTCTGTTAAGGAACAAAAAAAATCGCAGAATCGACACAAAGTTCAATAATGCTCACATTTAAGATTTTTTTCCTCCGCAAGTATAAACGTCAGACTTCCCAAAGTTTTTAAAAACATTGCCATATGCTTGGTGAACATGTCTGCTGAACGAAATACCTGAGAGTGGCTTCAAACGTTAACCAGAAATGTTCAACTGAGGACATGTCTCTCAAAATGCAATATTTTGAAGGTCATTTAAAAAAAACACCGTCTTCGATTTTCTTTAAACTCTCCAGAATTGAAGCCAAGCACGTGTTCTAACTTTATCTGTAAAAACATGTTGCATTATTTTTGTGAGGTCGGAACTACGAAGCACGAAAAGTGGCCAAATTGACGTATAGTGAGTAACCACAACATTGAGCGAGCATGGAGCAATAGTTGCCATTATCGTTATTTTTAGGTCCTGAATGTCATCTGTTGTGCTCGAGGGACAACAGCTTGACAGATAAAACCAAAGAGTTGCCTTCAAGTGCAAATTTGTTCATTTGCGTGCGTGCACGCGTCGCAGTTTTGGTCCTGGCGTAAGGACTAACCGCAACATTTCTAGAAATATGTAGTCAAGTCGAGCTCTCGGAACGAACTGTTTATTTACCCCTATTGTATACACAGGGAGTCATAGTCACAAGTCATAGTCAGAGAAGTTAGACAGTCACAAACGTCACTGGAGCACTTGTGCGTATCTTGCTCCTGGTGAAGCAACCTTGTGCACACAACCCATTTCGGCCTCAAGGAGGAGAACTTCGTGAGCCCGATTCCTGTGTCAGGGTGAACCGCTTTAAGTAGACGAAATGTTTCCCGAATGGACCTTGTCATCAGCCGTTTTGAAACGTACTCTTTTTGTCCTTTAGAACTAATTGCAATGAAATCGTTCTTGTTTGGGCTTTGTTGGGTGGAGTTGAGCTCATCGTCAGTATAGAATTTCATTGTTGCCTGTATGTTTTCTGGCTTCAGCTTCGATCTGGTGTAGAGGTTCGGATTTGACCACACCTGGGTGTCTGTATTTTCTGGATTTCCGAATGAGGTGCCGAGTTGCGGATGGAATCATTTCTTGAATCTCTTGATGAGAAAGGTTCACAGGGAGCAATGTCAGAAGGCGGCAGCGTTCATGGTATGATTCGCAGGTATCGAATGTGTGCTTTAGGTTGCGCAGCCACTCGCGACACGTTTTGCAGGTTTCCGCTGAAGGACCAGGTTCCTCTGTAGTGCCGTACACTGCTGTAAGGACAGCAGAAATTGTCCTGGAGATAGCGCCCTCGATCTCCGCTTTCTTACGCTTGGCATAAGACACTCGGCATTGTGCTTTCACTTTCGCCGGAATTTTCTGGGTTGTCACGTCGGTTGTCTTAACGAGTACGTTTAGCTCTTCGACAGCAATTTGTTCGGGAACAAAATTTGCGTCAGACTGAGATGCATCTGGAGACTCTACGGCGATGTGTTTGAAGCGGTTGAAACATCTCTGGCACAAAATGTCGGTTTCTCTGATGGATGAGGCTTTTTCTGGCATGCGCTTCCTTAGTAAGGCGACATTCAAATCTTTCACACATCGAAAGTTCCACTTGTAGGCAATCTTCTTCGTATGCCTCTTTCGATAGTCAGCGCAAAACGCTCGCTCTGAGCTCCATGACGTGGCCATCAATATCAGGGGAGTGTAATACGCGCACGCGTACTCACGTTCGTTGACCAGCAGAGGACTGCCGGGTTGTCGACGACGAACGGAAGTGAAAGCCGACGTTCTCTTATTACTTCGACCTTGCTTAAGAGAGTTCAGCTGTTTCTTGTTTATGTTCTTTTTTTTAGGGAGCGGGGGGAGCGCAGTCGTGCTGCAGGAGCACCGTTTGTGCCGATTCGCACCGTCTGCGTTATCACATTACCGACGTGCCATGGGAAGCGATAAATATCCAGCGGTGGATCCTCTCCAGCCACCTCCTTTATGAGACGTACGCAGGCTCACATGCGCGAAAAAATTTTGAAAGCGATTCTTGCGAAGAGTGCGACTCATTTCGCGGCATGCTCAGTGGCTGGGACCCGAGTAGAAGTTTTTTATGATTTGCGTAAAATATCTTGTAATAATTTCCTCTTCAAAACCAACTGTTCCTGTTTTATTCCTGACAATCCGTAAATCCACAGAAGACATTCGGGATCTAAAAATAACGATAATGGCAACTATTGCTCCATGCTCGCTCAATGTTGTGGTTACTCACTATACGTCAATTTGGCCACTTTTCGTGCTTCGTAGTTCCGACCTCACAAAAATAATGCAACATGTTTTTACAGATAAAGTTAGAACACGTGCTTGGCTTTAATTCTGGAGAGTTTAAAGAAAATCGAAGATGGTGTTTTTTTTAAATGACCTTCAAAATATTGAATTTTGAGAGACATGTCCTCAGTTGAACATTTCTGGTTAACGTTTGAAGCCACTCTCAGGTATTTCGTTCAGCAGACTTGTTCATCAAACATATGGCAATGTTTTTAAAAACTTTGGGAAGCCTGACGTTTATACTTGCGGAGGAAAAAAATCTTAAATATGAGCATTATTGAGCCTTGTGTCGATTTCGCGATTTTTTTTTTTGCTTAACAGAACAACATCAAAACTGCAAAGTAATAATTTTTTCTCAACACAACCTATCCGTAGTATGTGGAGAAAATTTTTTCGGATCTACAGCTACAATAGTGTTTTTGTAGCGTCTCATCGAAATCCCATTTTCGCGAAATTCGAAAGAGGCGGTGGCGGCTCAGTGGAGACTTGTGAATTTTTTTTAAGAAGGTGAAATTTTTTCTCGCGAAACCAAAAATGGTTTTGTGGTCCTGGGGACTCGGAAAACAAAATATATTTTTTTCGGCGAAATTAAAGGGGGTCGGCGGACATGCACCGACGTTCTTATCTGAACACACCCAGTACAAGTTCGCATGCAAGGGAACCACCAAGCACTGCAGACGTAGCCTTCGTGGAAGCGACTATAAATGACTGTGCGAGTTGGTCTAACATTATCTGTTTGTCACGGAACGCCACTTTTTTCGACCCCTCGTCACGCCGATTACGCGCCGCACCCACCCCGCTGACCGGCGCGCTGGCTTGGGTGTGAAAGGACTTGTTTTTGGAGCCGCGAAGAGCAGCAGAAGGGAGTGTTGCTGCCGAGCGTAGGATGGATGGATGGATGGATGCTATGAGCATCCCCTTTATAACGGGCCGGTGACATGCCTGCCACCAGGCTCGAAAAAAAAACTTTTTTTTATGTTGGCCTAATGCCTTATCTACATTGATTAAATCTATGTTATTACAGCAAAGAAAAATATAAGTTCACGGTCCATCTCTCTGCTTCTTAAGGCAGAATGACCTTATTTTTCCCCGTTCTTCATTTTTGTCCTTTATCTCTACTTTTCTGCCACCAATACTCTAACCGTCTCTTACTTATTTCTATCGCGGACGTGTTCAGCTTTCCATTGATGTCCCTAAAACCCAAGGCTTCATGTAGACTCGTGCCCACACGTATATCTGGGTGGATATCGACACATTCAATCAGTACATGTTCCATCGTTTCCTTAGTTCCCCCACAGCATGTACATTGTTCTTCTTCGTTACAGAATCTCGCTTTATAGCTACGCGTTCTAAGGCAACCCGACCTTGCCTCAAACAGTAAAGCGCTTCCCCTTGAATTATCATAAAACCTCTCCCTCCTTATTTCGTTTTTTCCCTTTCGGTAGTCACTGAGGGCCGGCTTCTTTTCCATCGCTGTCATCCAATAAGTCCTCTCCGCCTCTCTGACTTTTCGCTTAATGCTCCTTGTTGCCATGTTGCCCACACTGCTAGCCGTATATTTACTGGTGAGCCTCCTAGTTCTTTTTCTCCACTGCGTGTCGACGCTTTTTCTATACAAATACCTGAAAACCTTCCCTGCCCATCTACTCTCCTTCATTTTCCTCAGCCTCTCTTCAAATCTAATTTTGCTCTGAGCTTCCCTCACTTCAAAACCTGTCCATCCCATATCACCCTTTACAGCCTCATTTGTCGTCTTCCCGTGAGCGCCCAACGCGAGGCGTCCCACAGTCCTTTGATTTACATCCATTCCTGATTGCACCTCTGACTTCATGCACACCACTGAGTTCCCAAATGTAAGCCCCGGAACCATCACACCCTTCCACAGCCCTCGAAGCACCTCGTACCTATTGTATCCCCATAACGCTCTGTGCTTCATGATTGCAGCATTCCTCTTTCCCTTTGTTACCGATGCTTTCTCTTGTACCTCCATATATCTATCCCCCCTCATTTACCCACACTCCGAGGTACTTGTACTCGCTTACCCTCGGTATTTCTTGGCCCTGTATTAAGACCGCATGGTCTTCGTGATCATTGAATACCATCAATCCACATTTTGTTGCACTAAAACCTAGTCCTAGAGCCTCGCCCTCCCTTCCGCACATATCTGCCAGCCGCTGTATATCCCTTTCAGGGACCCGAATTTTTTCTAGGGTAGAACAAAATTTTTTAATGTTCTTTTCTAGGTAAGAGGCCATTGAAAAGCATGCAAAAAAAAATAAAGGAGACTGTAAGTACAATGGTTTTCTCTGGAGAACCATGTCCAGTATACTGGACACTAGGATTAATTTGTTGCACATATGGGTACACACATTCTGCTATCTTGCTTGAAAGAGTGTTGCTTTTGGCCCTGTGAGACGGTCAATCGTCTAAAACACAAAAACGGTTCGTTTTGACCCAAGAAAAAGTTTCTCATGGTTAGCTGTCACACATAGCATTCAGCACCACACGAAGGGGGAAAAAACCTATGAGGGAGCGCGCCTAGCGTCCAGAAGTCAAACTCATCAGACGATGCTCCCTCCTCGTGCTCCATATTCTTGTTAGATTCCCAGCAGGCCCCAGTTTAATTTTTTCTATGGCTGGGCTTCAAGATTGTCAAGTGACATTGCCTCTTTTTTCTTTTGTCTGCTCCATGTTTAGCACGATGTGCGCCAATTGCATCCTGAGGTGTCCAGTATGCTGGACATAAATACAATCTCGCATTGCCAGCAAACTTCCGATTACAAACGCGCTACCTTTTTTGCAACAATGTATCAAGTGGACATAGGACAGCACGCACGATTTAAATTATTTGAATTGCGCGTAGAGAGCTCTAAAATAATTTTGTATACTTGACCACATCGTGCCCGGGCGCTTTCCGAGTGGATGACGCCACTACTCTGAGGCACCCCCGTCAGAAAATGGGGCTGAAGGAGGCACTACATTTAAAAACATGTTGCTGGACTCTTACAGAAGCTGCCAAAGTGGTTTCTCTCGGTTCAGATTGTAGCTCTGCTTGCTTTTCTGCACCGCTTTTTTTTGTTATGTCCAGTATACTGGTCGCTGGGTCGGAAAGGGATATCATCTTGACTGTCCGCAAATAAGACAATATCGTCAGCATAAAATAGACCTGGAAGCTTCTGCTCAACCATCGCGCCTGCCTGTTTGTGTGACAGATTAAATCCAATGTTGCTACCTTCTAGCGCTTTTTCCATCCTCACCATGTACAGCATGAATAACAGCGGAGACAAAGGACATCCCTGTCTCAGCCCCTTTGCTAATGTCAACGCTGTCCTTGCTGCTTATTCCTTCCCCATTCTACACAAACTGTATTTTCTCGGTATATTTCCCTCAAAAGCTGTATACAGTCGTCACCTACGCCCACTTCCTTCAATATATCCCACAAAATTTCCTGATTAACGTTGTCATATGCCCCGGTGATGTCTAGATAAGCTACGTATAAAGGCCTGTTTTCTATTTTTGATATTTCTATACACTGTGTAAGAACAAACAGGTTATCGTCTAACCGCCTGTCGATTCGGAATCCATTCTGGAGTTCTCCCAAAATATCATTTTGCTCTACCCACGTTTCTATTTTTAATTTTACTGCCTGCATCGCCAACCGGTATAGCACCGATGTAATGGTTAGCGGTCTATACGAGCGAATGTTATCCTTTTCTCCCCCTGCCTTTATAGATTAAGTTCATTCTACTTTTTCGCCAACTGTCTGGTATTTCCCTCTCCTGTAAGCACTTTTCTACGGCTTTCAGCAGTGCTTCTTTAGTGCTCTGTCCTAGTTCGTTAATGAGGCTGATGGGAACCCCATCTAAGCCCGGAGTAGCGCGCTTAGGAATTTTTTCCTTCGGCCTTCTTCCAATTGAAATTCTCAAGTACTACATCTTCCTCGGTTGTACTCTTCTGTATACTTTTACTCACCGGGGGAATCCCCTGGGCGACCTTTTTAAACGAATCGGCTGTTACCTTTCGGATGTAACCTAGCGCATCATACCCTTCCAATTGATTTCCTTCTTCATCTAGCATATGTTGTTGCATTGTTACAGACTTCCTACCTAGCGCTTTTAGGTGGCTCCAAAATAGGCGCGGCCTTCTTCTTTTCGCGAATCTCTGTCATCCAGCGTTCACTTTCGCCTTTAATTTTTTGCCTCGACTAATTTCTGCACAATGGATTTTTGCTCTAAATATATTTCCCATACTTGGTTGACTTCATCCTGTGGCCGCTTCTCCTTTTTTGCCTGTCTGTGCTGCCGTGATGCCTCACGTCGCTTCTCGATCGCATCCCGGATTTCTTTGTTCCACCAACTTTTTGGCTTTTTCTTTCCTTTCCAAGAAATAGTTTTCTTCTCTTTTTGTATTTCCTTCGTGATTACATGTAGCAGCTCACTATACTTCCAGTCTTTTACTGGCAGTTTGTCTACTTCTTCCTCGACTCTTGCGGCTATATTAGTTATTTGTTTCTCATTTAAATACGAGCTGCCAATGTTCGATTCTAGGTTCTTATTTTCAGTTTTATATCCCATTTGTAATGTTATGCGTTTATGATCACTACCCAAGCTGTTAATGCCTTCCTCGTCTATTCTCATCTCTCTAAGTTTGTCATAGATTCCTTGTGTCATGAGACAGTAATCAATGCTCGATTGCCTGTTTCCGACTTCCGACGTGACCTGTCCCTCACACTTAGGCCCCGCGTTAACTATTTCAAGACTATGTTGCTCGCAGAGATCTAGCAATAACTTGCCATTGGAGTCTGAATATCCGTCAAGGTCATGTATGTGAGCATTCATGTCCCCTAGAAGGATTATTTCGGCATCATGACCAAATTCTTTAATATCGGTGCTTATGCATTTCACTATCTCCAGATTCTTTTCTCTGTAGTTATTCCCCGTCCACAAGTAAGCTACACCTAGCCACGTTTTCTTTCCACCTACTGTGCCCGAAACCCACAGGTGCTCTGAACACGTTTGCTTCACTCTATCCCATTTTGCTCTGCTATGAATTAGCATTCCAACACCCCCACCTCTCCTTTCTGATATGATCCTGTTGCATCCTTCCCAAATGTAATTGTCAATATGTGGTGGCTCTTCCAAGTCTCTAAGGTGTGTTTCTGTAACCGCATAAACACCTATCTGTTCCTTGTCTAACTGTCCCTCAATCTCTAACCATTTTGCCTTTTTTCTGCCACCCCTGCATGTTAATGTAACCAATTGCGACACGCGCCTTCTCCCTTCTTTTACCGTTTTCTCTGGTTTTTCGCTGTACTACCTGTCACAGAGTCCCCCTGGTTGTTGTCCTCATTACACGATACCCTGGACACCGAAGGGCCCGCGTGCCCCCCAAAAAAGCTACTGCGCGTCCTGCAAGTCGCCAACCCACCTCATGACCAAGCCTCCTATTGAAGTGTATTCCGTCTCTTCGAAAACCACCCCACCTGTGCACCTCTCTGTTTATTTCCACTACCTCGATGCCTTTCTCTCGACTCATCTGCCATATCTCTTTGTTTGCGTCGACAACCGCTCTTTGCAGGTTGCCGTCACGCACCGGTACCTCCGGTATTGTGCATACCACTATCTGCACCTGAGGGGAAATGGCGCGCATGTCATCGACCCCTTTTGCCAATGTGGTCGCTAGTTCGGCTGATTCTTCATTCAAGACGTCGTTTAGACCTCCCGCAATTATCACGAGGTTACGTCCATTAGCTTTAGTTGCGAGTTCTGCGCTAGCTTGTCTCATCACTGATCCCAGCCTACGTCCCGGGAACGTCCCTATTAAAACTCGTTTGTCGCCTCTCACCCTTTCCTTGACTGCTTCTGCGCATCTAGCTAAATTCGAGTCCCCGGCCATTATCACGTGCTCCGACTTTTCTGCTGGGCTGTCCCGCACCTGGCCACTGCCTCGGTCACCAGCTCGCGCAACCGCCGCTGTTTTTCTCCCTCCCATCCCCAAAACTACCTCGCGGAAACTGGGTCCTGTGCCCCCTGCACCTGTCTTCCCCCAAACCTGTCTCCACCTTCGCGTCTCCCACTATGGGGGGTTGAGGCCCCCCTGTTCCCGCCGTCGCTTGCTTCCTTGTTCACCATGACTGCCTTCGCTAACCCTTCCTCAGCTGACTTAAGCCTTTCTCCCATAGCCATCGTTTTTTTCTTGCTCCGTCGCCAACGCATTCTCCAGCTCGGCGATTTTTACCTTGGAGCTCATTCTGGGCAGCCATCATAATTTCCATTTTCGCCTCTAACTCACATTGCTTACACTTGGCGTCAGCTTGTTCTACCTTGTCATCCTCTATTTTCCATCCCATTCCGCACCCTGAACACTTTACGGTCTTTTTGACCATGGCTAGATCGTTCACACTTCGGATTACATGCACTCAAAGCCAAAAGGTACCACAAAACTCCGCCAGTATGCTTCAAAGCACCTGTGTACCCTTCAGCCACGTGGTGGCCAAAAACAAAAAAAAAAGCCAGGCGACTGTCACACAAGAAACAGTACAAAGTTGTAACCCCAATTAATCTTCAATCTAGTGGCTTATGTACTCATATAACTATAATAAAAGCAAGCTCGAATCATGCAGAAAAAACTTATCTGTCGCTGTCATTCCGGAGCCCACGAAAAACACGTCCGTCCTCTCGTCCTCTCGTCCGTTCAATGTGTCTCGATGCGAGCGCCCTCTCAAGGGTGAGGACAACCGCGCTATAGTGCCTAGAATATACTATAACCGCGCTATAACCGCGCCGTCTGCTAGCGCAACCGCCATTTTCTTGCATCGGCCGGTCGCGGGGCGCGCTTTGGCTGCGGGGCGCGCATCGACTGGGGTGGCTTAGCGTGGCTCCTGCTTGCAGTAGGCCTTGCATTCTGCTTCAGCTTCGATATATCGATTCCTTTGCTAGACTAGACGATAAGCAAGAGTAAACATTCAGTGGCGCACCCACTAGTTCGAGAGAATTAGCGAAAGTATAGCGATTATTATTCGTTCTGTTAAAATAGCTGACAACGGCGGGAAACTGCTCGTCGTCGTGGTCACACCATCCACCTCAGCTTTCTGTCGTCGCGCTTACGTACGGACAGGGGTAAAAACATTTAATTCCTTGATGATAATTATTTAATACCTTCGCAAGGTATTCTGTCAGCGAACATAGTGGAGACTTCGTCATGTGTATATTGTTCGTACACCACGCCATAACGCATTTGTGGTTAAGCGGGCTTGTTGGTACGTGCACATAGTTATTCCAAACAGCGCGCAAACGAGACACAGATGAAGCCATAAAACACAGGCGCTCATTTACCATGCAACATAGTGCTCATCGTAGTTCTTCAGAGTACGGATCACTTTACTGTTTGCATAAATCATGTTCCATCCACCACTCACATACTTTTTGAGAACTGCCAAAAAATGTATTGCTGGCTGCTTCAGGGAGGGCGTCTTTGCACTAGGAACAGGATACGGACTTCAAAACGATTTTTAGAATGGAGGCTCCAAGACAGTACAAAAGACAGGATTATGTTGATGTGAGCTCATCTCTGAATAAAATCTCGGATTCCTCTATTTATGCGTGCAAATTTTCTGCTTAATCAACGAAATCGAACAAATTGAGACCGGCACGACCGCACACAAGCATAACATAGAGGTGCGATTCCTCCAAATTATTTCACCTTCACGCGCTGTTTTCGTTAGAGACATTATACACTAAAGTAAGTATATTGAATAGCATATTAATTTTCGCGCACGACAGAACGTATAATCTTAATTTGAAACAATGCGGCGCAATGCGAGCGTAACACGTCGCATGTTGTTTTGCGCTCTCAGATTTACCCTTCGCACTCCTATGCTTGCGCAATGGTCGGTAGTGAAGGCTTTCGTTGAAATAAATGCGATGCGCTCCAGATCCCGCTTCGTGGTTGAAAAAGATTGCTCATATTTTCTAAGCCTGTGCCTTAGTTAATTATAGAAAGTGAAAAAAAAAAGAACAGGAGCTGTAAATGCACCAGATGTTCGATGTTGCTCCCCGCTCTAAGAGGCTATGTTGGCTTGCAGTGATCAAATATCAGAAAGCCGCGTGTTTCTCGAAATCATGGCAATGACTCCAGTCTGAACTCATAAAATCACACGCAGGCGTCTTAGAGGCAGTTGTACGGACCATGGGCATGGGCAGAAATTTTTTGGGGGCATGATCAGGATTTGGGGACATTTGCACGTAGCGCCCTCTCTTGTCGGTGACAGCGGTGGCCTGCCGTAACTGAATGGGAAGTAGGCGAAAAAAATCATATCTCATGAAAAAAGCTAGTTATCAAAAAACGACTCCCGGCTCTACAAAGCAGAGACTTAATTAAACATTCTGTCAAAATTACAGTGTCGCACTACAAACCGCGTGGCTTCCCTGAGTGTTTAATATTTAACAATGGGTCCCATGTATTTCCAATGGGGGTGTTCAATTGTCTAGGGAAGCCACAGGTTTTGTAGTGTGATACTGAAGTTTCGCCAGTGTTCGAGTAGCTAGGTCTCTGCTGTATATATCCCGGAGTCGTTTTTGATAAGTAGCTTATTTCAAAAAGATATGATTTTTTTCGCCTATTTCTCATTCAGTTATGGCAGGATGCGGTTGCCGCCGCCGAGAGATGGCGCCACGTACGAATGTCTCCAAATCCTGGGAATGATGGAAGGGAGGGCACCACCTTGATCTGAAAGAGCGGGGAGGGGGGGGGGGAAGGCAAATGTGGTCGAGTGTCATGTCATTCCGTTCTCTGTATGCGATGGCAAAAAGAAACAAAAAGGAGGGACGGGCCCGCTGTGCCACCCCCTGGCCTCCGGCGACGCCACTGGTGCGGACGCGCTGGCACATACCCACAAATGGATTTCGTACGGCTGCTAAGTCGCATAATCACATTGCATATACAAGACTAGTTCGTGGGCTGCCACAATTGTCCTGCTTTATTTTCACAGTCCACAGGAGCCGTTTTTCTGTTTCTTTAGGAAACGAAAACATTCTCCGGTCATTTTAGCGTTGTTAGTGCATTGCGGAACGCGGCACCCAGGCACACAGGGACTGCGTCACGAATACTGTTTTCCGTGTGTAGCGGGGGGTAGCCACCCTAGCGGGGGAGTCGGTGCGAGCGTAAAGCAAGAAAATGGCGTCGGCGCTCCCCGAGAACCGGTTTTGGCGGCGACGACCCCTTCAAAGAGTGTCTCCACCCTCAGCGGAGGCGCGGGCATCGAGGCACCCTAGCCGAGCGGGGTTTGTTGCGCGGGCATCGAGGCACCCTAGCCGAGCGGGGTTTGTTGAATACCGAGGCTACGGCAGGTATATGGAAAGCCGCAGTGTGCCCCGAAGTTTTGGCTGCAAACGCTCGGCATGAGAATGGAGGCAAGATGCGTTCCCACGGAAAGAGCTGCACGTGCACGAGCCGCCTACGCAGTCACCGTAAACGGGTTGTCTCGTTTGATTAATGGAGAACCCTCCCCCTAATTAAAAAGGGGCGTCGTAAATGTTTTGAGGGCGGAGTTTTGCGACAATGGAATGCGCATGATTGGACCCATGTTGATGGTCCCCCTTTTCCCCCAGGAAGAGAATGAGGGGACGCGAAGGGGATTTAAGCGCAGGATATCGGCCTGGTAATCAGTCTAGCTGCTTGACAAGCATGGAGTAGAAGTAGATCATCGAGTATCTCTCCTAGAAGTTTTCGGACTTCGGGACTTCTCGCATCCGAT
>JALIZH010019621.1:0-27773 GCA_030522465.1 Rhipicephalus appendiculatus | reverse complement strand
TCCATTACTGTCGTTCGTTTTTTCTCCCGCTCACAAGTTTTACAGCGAAAGCTGTATATGGCTAGGAGAAACGAAAAACCGTTCGGCATCTGTGTCACGAGCGGTCTCCATTGGCTGTGCTATCAGTTACGTCGTTCTGAGCGTCGTACCCAAGCTCGCGCGCCATTGGCGCGTGAGCTTGGGATCGACGCTTGCAAGGTCAAACACTTGCAGCCACGGCGCGCCCTCTGGCGCGCCGAAGAAACGGCGTTGCGTGCAGAACAGCGTCGACGTGATTCCGGGAGCGCGTTCGCCGGGGCGAGCGCCCGCTTTGGGCGAGATTTTCTCCAGCGGCACTTTGGCTTCGGCTGCGACGTCTGTGACCGCCTGTGGTTCGACCACAACCTGGCAACGATAATTGTGGAAGCCTTCAGTGCAGCGTCGGGTTGAACCCACTGCTAAACACTGGGGCCGCACATTTCAGCTTCGCTGGTTAACCATTTGTACGGAGTGCTTGGGCGGTGATTTTTTCTAGCATGCTTTCAGGGTTACTAGCTTTTCGCGCTTGCTTCAGCATTCCTTCAGCGACTCACACCAAGAGCTGTCTGGGATAACCAGCATCTTGTCGACACAAAGCCTGCTGACTGAATGCTTCGTCGGTACAGCGAACGCATGATTTGTTAAGCGCGTCGGTGAAACACATTGTGCTACCCACAAGCCCGAATCGCATCCCTGTTGCACGTTTCAGCTTCACTGAAGCATCTGTACGGAGCGCTTCAGTGGTACGTACAACGAGAGAATATTAGGGAACGGGAAAGGCAGCGGCGACTGCAAGAAGACCCCGAAGCGATGGAAGTCCTACGCGAACGACGACGTGCCCATCTATGGGAGGTACGAACGCTCGCTTTCAGCGCGAGTTTTTATTTCTTAGGTTTGTACAACCGCGTCCTGTTTGTGGTTCAATGATTTAAATAGAACCTTTCTGCGCTGAGAAGCAATCTAGGGAAAACCGAGCATCATCTAGCTGAAGCCTAGCAACAACCTAGAAGCAACCAGATTAGGCTTCAGAATCATCCAGCTTCATTGCTTCAAGCCTTCCGCGACTTCGTGCAAGCTTCGCCATTTTTTAACTGACTAATACTTCGAAACAAATGTCGTCATATTACCTTTGATAACTGCACAGGAATTCTTTTGCTCAGTGAATATATTTTTCTACTCTGAAAGATGCATCCTCAAACTATATCGGTGCGGCGATCACGTCATTCAACTCTTACAAGTTCACCGGTAGCGAGCGTCATCTTACGTATTTAGAGTGAAGCACTTTCACAAATGACTTCAAGCAGAGCGACAACGTCAAATACAGAACATTTCGCGTCTACCACAATCGAGCAGTCTTCGTGCAGGAGTGAGAGCGCGAAAAAAAAAATTTATAAGCGTCCACTCCGCCTAACTGCGCCTTTGCCTGCCATTTTTTTCTCATGCTTTCACACATCCGTGTATGCAATTAGCATAGAAGCCGCGTCTCCTTGGTACTCGACAGGCTCTCGCCACAGCATTCAGGTCACGAAATGTGTCAAGGAGAAGCCATTGTTCAGCACAAAGGGATGAGCCGCCAGCGTCGCGACTTCAGCAACCGCTGTTCCTCCCGCCGGCAGCCATGTGAGACACGCCCGCAAACCGGTATCATCGCAGACCTAAAGCGTAGAAGTGCAGAAGTAAAAGATTTCGTAAAACTCCAATTCGGGGTATACCGTGGCTAGGAGCCACGTAGAGATATCGCTACTGAGTTAGTGCCATTTTTTTTCTTGCGTTATGGTAATTTCAAGGCATATATTGACATAGATTTTATTCGTATTGTACTTCAGTATCTAGTTATCCTCACTGCTAGAAGAATGAGGAGGACGAATGAACTTTATTGAGAATTAGGATTTCGAGTGGCGCGGCCTAGGCCTCCCACGTGGGGACGTCGAGGTCTTCGTCTCTTCGCTGCGTGCTTAAAGAATGAGCAAAACAAATTTTCATTTTATCTTAAAAGTATAGTTTTGCGACATCTAACGCCGGAATGATTTGGCAGCCGCAGGACAAACTCCAACAAGCTTACAGCCATGTTCTTTTGGGTTGAAATACGAAATTCATCCCACGTCTAAAGGAAATCATTAAACAATGTTAATTAATTTTCTACTCACAGCAAGACCATTTTCTATTATGAACTGACTGACTAAGTTGCGTTTTCCAAGATAACTGTCAATTTGCATTCTGAATATTTTTCTTTGAGTATCCATCAAACGGCCAAGCAAACGGGCGCACAGCCATGCATACTTGAATATAAGATGCACAAGCGTGCAAGAAGCAATAAGAGAGAGAGAATTAACTTTAATAATGGTCCTGATGGGGCCATAGAGTAGACGGAACAAAAACAAACATTCATTTCAGTTAGATAGCGCTTGTTGAGTCCTGCACGGTTTCTTTTTTCGCCCCGTGTCTGTGTTCACAAAGCGCACTTTTGAAGATGAATTTATTTCAGCTACCTACAATCAAGATGTTAGAATTTTATTACACTAATGACATTCCGGAATTCGACACAGCAATGCGTTATATTGGAGGACCGTGCGCCAAAAATATCGCGCCATTTAAGGGCACAAGGTAAGGTAGAATTTTTTTTTAATTGAAATTTCGTTTTTTGCTTGTTTGAAAAAAATAAGGCCTTTCTGAACAATATCCTGTGCCCCACACATTTTGTCGCGCTTTGATTGAGCCATAAAGACCAAGTTTTCGAGACCAACTGACGAGAAGCCAAGCCCCTTTTTCTGAGACGGTGCACCTGAGCCTTCTGCCTCAAGTGATTTCTTTAGGGGCGGAGCACCTTAGGGTCTAGGCTTGTCCGTTGTTGTGCGTTGTCCGTGCTCACGGCACAGCACATGCAAGGTATCCACTATACGCCATGACGATGACAATGACGCTGATGACGATGAAGAATAAGCGCGTTCCAGGCTACACATTGTCTTTCTGCCATGGATGAAAACGAACGTGAACGCGCTCTCGCCCGGGAAAGGCAACGCCGACGCAGACAACAAGCTACCCCGGTGGCGAGAGCAAGTGAAGCAGCGGCAAAGCCGTCAACAAGCTGCCACTCCGGAGGCGAGAGCGTGGCATGCGGCGGCTCAACGTCTATGCAGACAGCAAGCTACCCCGGTGGCGACAGCTTGGGAAGCAGCGGCTAAACGGCAACGCCGACAACAAGCTGCTACACCGGGGTTGCGGACACATGGAAGCGGCGGCTCAACGGCAAGAACACACTGTATATACTGTACACACGCGTTGTCGCTCAATTACATGCGGGAGTGGGCAATGTGATTTACGGTAAGAACGACCCCCAGTGCTTCGCCCACTCGTCACGATTCACTTAATGGAGATGCGCGGATTTTTTTAAAAAATCAAGTATGGTTGTTTCCCGACCTCAGCAGGTTTTAAAAAAAGTATTCGAGCTACTTAAAAGCACCTGGTGCTGTGTTTTTTAACACGCGAGGCGTTTACCAAGTCCATTTACCTTGTGTGTGCCAGACCCGCACGGAGACGTGATTCTGTGCATTTATTTTGAGTTTAATTGCGCCTTGGTTGATTTTGTTGCGACGGCAAAAGATATTCTTGTCTTGCCGAATCAAAGAAACAGTTTAGAAAGCGCAGTATAATTGGAAATCGACCAGCTTCGGCTACTAACAGAAACGAGACAAGAAGCACTCGTGCGAGCACTTCAGCAAGTGAGCTTTGTCCTCATAACGCGTCGCCGCAAGGACAAAATGCTACCTGTAATGACAATGGCTATGCTTTGATCAGTGTGGAGCTTCCACAAACTGCGATTACGAGTACCTGTGTCTGCACAAGATGCAAAGGAACCATGACACTCGTAGGGAACGCAATGGATTGTGTTCTTTGGAATGAAAACCCTTACAACTACCACCTTTGAAACCATTCTAACTTTCAAAAAGGCCTGCATGGCAAGAGTAAACGTTCGCGAAGCCGTTTGGCATATCACAGAGGCGCAACGCTGTTATATGGTTGGGTGAGATGGACCGCCATCGGCAGTATTTGGCCATTAGAGAGACAGAGGATACGACAAAACAAGCCAGGGAGGAAAACAAGAAACGAAGCGAAACGCTCACTCGTGTGAAGACTATAAGGCAGCTTGCCATTAATTAAATTGTTCAGTGCGTCTTCTTGTTCAACAAAACGTGAAAAAAAACTTGTTTTTCCTCTTGAACTCTCAATATCTCGAAATCAATATTTTTGTTACATTTGGCCCATTATCAAAACAACTTAAAAAAACAAAACATACCAGAATAAACCAAACATCATTGCGAAGCTACCGAACTGGAATGGTGCACGTATGCGGAATAGTTTTAATTATTTTGGCAGTTCTTGTTGAAACATAATGACTAAAATTACTTCCTTTGCTAAAAAGATCGCCAAAATGTTAACACTTGAAATGCAATTATAATTCTAGTTCCATTGCAAGAAGAGACGCCAGCGAATCAATTGCAACAAATCCAAACGCCTTGCATATAGTAGTTTCACAGAAAACGGGTCTTATAGAAGTCTCAAAATACATGGGAGGTATAGGGCTTATCCTGCTGGAGGGGCTAGTCGCCCTTCCTATTGGCTTAGAGACCCTGTAGCCTTCACAATGCTGAAAGGAACTTCTGAGATGGAGTATAAATTGAACGTCGGAAAAACAAAACTTGAGTCGCCCCACGGCGACCTCCTTACGTGCGTTCAAAACGAAGTGCTTAGAG
Organism: Rhipicephalus appendiculatus; assembly: GCA_030522465.1. Classification (NCBI taxonomy): domain Eukaryota; kingdom Metazoa; phylum Arthropoda; class Arachnida; order Ixodida; family Ixodidae; genus Rhipicephalus; species Rhipicephalus appendiculatus. Next base: position 23,004 of record JALIZH010019621.1, on the reverse strand, counting down.
ATAAGAAGGATCCATTAATGATTGCACTGATAGGAGAGAGAGCTATTTAAGTCTGCTGGCATGCATATGGATGCCTGAATGCTGCTCTATAAAGGAAAGGGCGCCGATGATTGAAAGACCCTAGAATGAGAAGGCGAGGAAATGAAAAGTAAAACGAACGTGCAGTTGCGGTGGGAACACGTGGCATAATAACTTACAGGGTCCCTTACGACGCATTCGTGCCATCTGGTGAGGCTGCCTTTCATCGGCGTCATCATCAAAAATAATAATAAAGAAAGAACAAAATCTGTGTAACAAAAGAAGAATGTCTGTAAGGCGTTAGTAACCATTACGAGCAGTTTCTTTGTATATAGTCCAGAGATACCAGAATATATGAAAGTCGCAAAATAACTGCTTTTTTTTTGTTCGGTATATTGTATATATTGTTATGAAATTCTTAAGGAACTTACCGTTACTTCGGCGTGAATTTCGGCGCGCAAGTTGTCTTCGCGGCACAGCTTCAAGATATTGCAAGGAAGGCGGTTTCAAGGCAAGCGTGAGGGGGGGGGGGGGGGTGTTTTTGTTTTTCTGTGGTTTGTAGTTGGGGGTCCGGGTTATATGCAGGGGCGGTTTATACTCGAGAAAATGGGGTGTCGATGTAATTAGCATTTCGGTATCTTCATACGTATAACTGTGCGTACTCGTCGGGCGACGGAAGGCTTCCTTGCCCTAATCTGCGCTTCGTTCTTCGATGCCATGCTCAGCGTGCTTCGTGGGGTTGCTGCTCGCAGCGGCGACGTCAGACTTCTTTTTCCACGTTCTAATCTGTTGGTCATCGCCAGATTTGAGGAGAGCAGCAGGTGCTCCTGTTTTGAAGGCGGCTATCCGGTTAAACAAAGGGGCAGGTAATCGCGGTGGAACGAAGGGTGAGCGCGCACGACGACGAGAAATCGTGAGAGAAAGTACGTGCTGGACAACTCTAGCCGGGCCGCTGTATAAAAAATAAGGTGCGGCCTGTTGCGTGCCGCCGAAGCGGCGTCTCGGGCCTAGTTCACCTCGCGCCCGCTCTGGCACCACTGCTCGTCCACGGAGAAGCGCTTCCACACTTGCATTGGTACGTGCGACAGTGACTTTAATAAGGCCGTAAATAACGCGTTTTGTAGTTTCACATCACACGTTCAATACTGAAGTCGTTATTAGAAGTGTCTATTACCCCAGATATGTGGAACGTTTGCCCTAGGAGTGCCAATCTTTCGTACAGTGGGCCTCAGTACTCTCCATGAAGGCTACTCGCTTGAATCATCTGCAGTGAAAAGTGTCACTGATCCCGTTAACTGGGAGGAAATCACCGGGCAGATTCGAAGGGCTGACGTACAGGCCCGCCAAAATGCACCACGAAAGCACAGAAAGTTTAAATGTAGGTCCTTTTATGCGCCAGCGAACGCCGGTTGTGGTTCGAAGGCCGAGTTAAAGCCAAGATTTGACAACACAAACAAAATGTATTATTGCGATAGCAATTATATGGACACTCTTGGCTGGTTTTCGCCGTCGGCGTCGGCGTCCGCGTCATTTGCCGTATATGTATATGTATATATATAACCGGCCCCGCCCGTCGTTCGTGAGCGTGAAAAGACGCGAGGGGGGGGGTCCCTCGAGCGACCTTCTATTTTACGAGCGGGGGGCGCGCGCGTTATCTCCCCTTCTCGGCGGCCGACAGCGGGGGGGAGGGGGGGGGACCTTCGATTTTACGAGCGCGGGCGCGGGCGCGCGCGTTATCTCCCCTTCTCGGCGGCCGACAGCGGGGGGCCGGTGTACCCTTCTACGTGCTGCGCTCTCAACGCGAAGAGAATTCTCTTAAACAAGCGTTTTCTAGAGTTGCGTGAGATCGGATCCAAAAAGAGTTAGCTGCCAGCCTCACTTCGTATAACATTACAATTTTTTGCTATCGCATTCATTGCTTCACCCTTGCGGTGAAACTGTGACTTTTTTTTTTTTGTTAAGGAAGTAAAACCATCACACAAACTTGCACACTCGGACAGTGGCGTAGTCAGGGGGTGGCACACCAGGCCCGTGCCCCCCCGATTTTTTTTTTTTTTTGCCATTGCATACAGAGCCCAAAATGACACTAGAACACATCTGCCTGCCAGGCGCCCCCTTCAGATCAAAATGGTGCCCTTCCCACCCCCCCCCCCCCCCAAAAAAAAATTTCTGCCTGCGCCCCTGCACTCGGCAGGTATCAATTACAACTCACAACATCACTTAGATAGCGTTTAAGAACAAACTTACCACGCTACAAATGCAATCCCATGTTTTACAAGCTATACAAGAACACTTAAAGGCCTTAAATATTCACCAAACGTGTGTAGTCCACAATTCTTCGAACGTTTCTCGAATATTTCTCTTCCAGGAAACACTCAAAACTAGGGTTCCTCGATGCGCGCGCCCCCCTTGGAGGGTGCAGCCATTCTTTGAGGGGGTGAATGCCGCCTTCCGATCGGCGGCCGCCATTGGGCTCCCCACCGCCTCGTCGCGGCTGGTTGAGTGAGACAGGTGCGCGGTGTTTTCTCGGGCAAAATGCCCGGGTGTTGCGTGCCACAGTGCACAAACCACTCGCGAAATGGCTATAAGATGTTCAGATTTTTGAAAGATCCGAAAAGGCGACTCCTGTGGCTGGTAAAGATCAAGCGCGACAAGTGGCAACCCGCGGACCGTTCGTGTTTGTGCAGCCTAAGTTATGCCATTTCAGCATTTGGAGAGTTATAACTCGCCGCGCTTACGCTGGCCTTCTCGCTCGATGTAACTCGCCGCCGCAACGTATACGTTGCCACAAAACAACTAGTTGGGCGAGTTGGTGCGTATTCATATTTGAAGATAAACAGCGCACAGAAAACGAAGACAAAGGAAGAGAAGGGATCGACAAAGGAAGAGAGCAGCGCTGTGTGTGTCGATCCCTTCTCTTCCTTTGTCTTCGTTTTCTGTGCGCTGTTTATCTTCAAATATGTATACGTTGCCAAAAGAATACTTTCGGGGCACTCACTCTTCTCGCATTGTAGGTCCAGAAACGACGCCTTGGCGTTTGTCAGCTGGTTCCCGGACGCGTATTGCCGAACGGTGACGGTGTATGTGCGTGTATGTGTTTGTGTTGTGCGCATGACTGTGCGTGCGTGTGTGTGCGTGTGTACGCGTGCGTGTCCGTGTGTGCGTTGCCGCGTGGGCGCATGCGTGTGCGTGCGTGTGTGTACGTGTGTGCGCGTGCCCGTGTGTGTGTACGTGTGTCCGCATGCATGTCGGTGAGTGTGTATGTATGCGTGTGTGTACATGTGTGTGCATGCGTGTGTGGGTGTACTTATCTGTGCGCGTGTTTGTGTGTGCGCAGGCGTGTGCGTGCGTGTATTGTGTGTGCACGCACGCGCATGCGCGTGTGTATGTGTGCGTGCGAGCCTGTGTGTGTGCGTATGTGCACATGCGTGTGCGTGTGTGCATATCTGCGTGCCTCTGTGTGTTTGTACGTGTGTGCGCGCGTGTGTTACGTATACGTGTGTGTACGTGTGTTCGTGTGCAGGCGTGCGTGTGTGTGCCAATGTGCGTGTGCGCATGCGTGTGTAGGCGTGCGTGTGTGTGTGTATGTGCGTGTACGTGAGTGTTGTTAGTGCGTGTGCGCATGTACGCATGATTGTGCGTGCATGTGTGTGTGTGTGCGTGTGAGCATCTGCAGATGCGTGTGTGTGTTTCTACGCGTGTGCGTACATGTGCGTGTTTACGCGTGCGTGTGTGTGCGTGGGCGTGTGTGCGCGTGTGTATACGTGTGTGCATGATTTAATGCCATAAATTTCATGATTTAATGCCATAAAAACCGTATGTAGAGCCCCAAATAGTATGATATGTACTCAACAATTTTTTGTTTTGCCCATCTGCTATTTACAGTAAGGTAAGAGATCAAAACAAAATTCAGAATACTGTGCATTGCAGGGTGCGGTCCGTAAATGGGGTAGCTGATGAATAATTCGAAAACAAGATCTGAAAATATGGTGCACCATCACATTTTTTTTTCTCTTTTCTCGTGACAGCACGCGGTTTCTTTTTTCTTCTTTTTTTTTCGACCGTCAGGCAAACTCTTTTTACACTTCTGTGGAAAGCGCAAAACACAGACACAATGAAAGGCCATGGGACTTGGGTGCGTGTATGGTGACATAGGTGCGTGTGTTTCGCATCTTTAACCAATATAAATAGTTACCGACTAGCCCAAGAAGATGCTAACTGAAGGTGTTAACGCGGCTCTCGTGAACGGTAGTTTTCTGCTGCGAGCAACTCCAGCTGCTAATGTCGCTTTAAAAATAAAGAATTAGAGAATATAAATCTGAGACTTTCACACTCCCGATGCGAAAACTTTGTATTTTTGTCATGTTGTTTGAGTACCACTCGTTTTGACACAACGAACTCTGCATGCAGCCGCGCGACGCCCGTTGGCTGCCTATCATGGCTATAGGTGGCCTGCGGAGAGGGCATCGTAATGGCGTACGCCGTAGCAGACGAGTTGTCTCCACCCTCCACGGCGGCGGAGGGGAGCGCGCGCATCGAGGAACCCTACTCAAAACGAAACTCCAGCGCTGATCGTTGTCCCGGCGACACTTCTCAAAACAATGCTCCCACGGCGTCATCACTCGATTCTTCAAGATCGACTGACCGCACTACACGACTCACTCGAACAACATAAATTCTTCACCGACTTCACCACTCTGTCCTATACCCTCCGTTACCTTCGTTTAGATCCTTCCCGGTTTCGCGAACGTCCCCTAGTGATTGTTCGGCGCGTAGCACGTAACACAGCGACAGCTAGGGGAAAGGGATTCGTGTCGCCGGTTCATCTGCGAAAACGGTCGGCCCCCAAAAGAGGCCCCACTACGATTTCTCGAATTCACCCGATCTGCGCGGGCGTTAGGCTGTCGCGACGGCGTCTTCGGTGTAGAGGGTAAGGGCACGCCCTGGGCCCCTTTTGATGCTTGTTTTCCTTTTATCGTTGCTCGCGACAGTTGAGGGAACGGTCGGCGCAGTGGTGATTTGATGCTGTCGCCTGGAAGCGGCGGCACACGTCTGATTTGGTGCTCGTTTGTGACAAAAAGGTGCGTTGAGGGGCTAGTTGGTACGACATTAAAACGTTAAAGGGGTACTGACACAAAATTTCGCGGCCGAGACAGCCTGCGGGTTCGATTCCCGTGAACATGTGTACATCATCTGCAAAATATCAACAGCGAATATAGCTTGGAAGGTATTTTAAATTAATTTTGAAGTTTGCGTGAGCGATCGACTTGCGTGAGCGATCCCTCGCGCTCCTGACACCATCAGAGGTGACCCTCGGTGACTCCCCTACTTCCCTCACGTGACCACGCTGCAACAAGTTGTGATGACGTCATAGCGGCCATTTTCTTTTGCCGCGTTTGTTCCAGCGGTCTATACTTCTTGACGGCTGGTCGCGAGTCCGTGGCCGCGGCGCACGCGTTGAAAGTTTTGTGTTTGGCGACACTGCTGTCCCGTTTCCTATTCGAAAGGACTTCTTGATGCGGGCCGTGCGGAAGTGCGTCACAGTTCTGTGTGCTGACGTGATCGAGAGCTGCGCACGCTAGGGTGGTGATAGTTGCACCCGGCGGCTTGTCGTTTTTCGAGCTCTCTCAAACCGAAACTGAAACTGGTCGGTAATGAAGGAGCCTGTAATTAAATATCTGTCGCGCGCTGCAGCAAACGAGGTGCCGTGTTATGACTAACAGGACCCCAGCAACACATTGCAGCAAAAAAACGCGAGGCCAAAGTTTTTGTGTCAGAGTACCCCCTTTAAGGAACTGCGCGGTTGACGGAACACAAGTAGAAGTAGTACACAGGACAGGCGCAGTCCCGCGCCTGTCTTGTGTACTACTTCTACTTGTGTTCCGTCAACCGCGCAGTTCCTTACCGTTTTATTATGACAAAAAAAAATGCTCTATTACGAATAATACGCTTCCCGACACTGTACGTCACAGGGGAATACGTGGTGCTTCACAGTAGCGTCTCTTTACGCGTTCGAGCTGCTCAGCGGCACACACCAACTTGGCGGCGTCACAACCACTGGAAAAAACCGTCTGCCACACACGCGCGCACCAAACAACCGTAGTCAAGCACAGGAAACATGAGGCAAGCTGCCCCCACACACGATCACACACACACAAAAAAGCACGACAAAGCACACGGAAAAAGCAAACGGACACGCATCCACAGGTGGCGTTGGCGCAATATGACGCCATTATAGGGTCTTTCTCGCAAGCTGTTTCAAGCACTGGCGCAGCTTTCCGGTATAATACATGACTACCATGCGGAATGCCCGGGTTCGATTCCGGCTCTAACCGCGATTTTCAATATTTCCGTCCCTCTGATTTTCTCTCAACCACAAAGCTCCCGACGCCTGCCCCGCATTTTCTGCGACACACCCTCCATAACGCGATCACGTAAATATTTTTGAAATTCTGTCATCGCCGTTGTGGTTTTGACACAAAATGTGAATCCCCTGCGGCTCATAATCGCATTAAATGGACCGTGGTATGCGGGTATCCGCCCCACACGGCCTATGAAAAGGGTTTCATGACGTACGCGACAAGTATCTCACGCTATTTATGCAATGACCATCGTGTTCGTCATACCAGCGCCTCCTCTATTTTTTTTAAATGCCAGTCGAATGCACCCGATCCGGCCGTTCAAACCCTCTTCCGTAGGCTCTTTCCTACTCTTTCCCGTCGGCTGGCGTTCAGGCCTGCTTCGCGATCGGAGGGAGAGAGTACCCTTTATGTGGCGCCTCACGGCCATTGTTGGAAGAAGTATCATTTTGATTAGTTGTACCTCTATGCGCGGGGCGGCGCTTTGAAACCCTCTTGATTACCACGCTAGGCTGTCACGCTGAGTGTTGACGAGACGCAACGTTTGGTGCTGTCGCGTCTCCGTTCCGCTGGTAGCGGCATGACGCAACGTGCGCTGCCGATGAGAACTTATCACGACAACGCATGCGCTGGCTTTGAAATATGTCCATGCGAGTGTCGTCGCAATATTTACAACGTCACAATACTTACATGTATAAAAAGCTTTGGGTAAGTCTTCATCTCTTGCACAAGAAAAGCGCACAAGAAACGATGACGAAAATAGAGGGAAGGCACACATTGCAGTTTGTCCTTTTCTTTTTGTTTTTTTTTTGTTTTTTTTTGTTGTTGTTTTTTTCAGAAATGAATATGCACCAACTGGACATTTCATTGGATTACATCAACGGCCCCACCTTTTATGCAGTCTGTGTAAGCGAAAATTTCGTAACTGATAAAAAGCAACGCAACGATGCCCACACTAAAAAAAAGCGTGTGTGATAACCGATAACGTTTTTCTGCTGCAGCGAAGACAGCCTTTTTGCTCTTTGGACCAACCATCTACACGCGCAAAATGATGTTCGTCAAGAAGGCGCGTGGAAACTGGGACGCATGACGCCCAGCGCTCAATACGTTTTGCGATAAGCAGTCATCAGCGGAAAGAACACTGTGAAATGCGAATAAAGCTACCGTAGAGTACCTCGGTGGGTGAAAGCCTGTCGCTCCTTCATGGGATTGCTTCACTGGTTGACTACCGTGAAAAGTCGTAGACTTGCATGGTATAGGACGGCCTATGTGGTGTCGTGTCCTTTCAAATGCAAATAATTTCTGAATAACTTTTAGTATATTTATTTCCGAGATATCTTACATTTATGCATAATAATTGCACAATGTGAGCGCTCTGTTGGCCAAAACATCACCACAAGCTCTGAAACTGACGTCAGCGAACAGGCGCTGACTAGCGCCACGCCGCTCGTAGGTTACGTCCCTAGCGGCAGGAAGCGTGAACTAAACGTGGGCGCTGGAGAGGGGATATCTCGGCAGGTCAGGAGTACAATAGGTCGTGGACCGGCACTTCCCATTGAGGAGCGAGTGTTTGCACTGGCATTGAAAAAAAATAGAGGAGGAGCTAGTCATACACTCCCATGCAAATTTACTTAAGGAGACGACCACGAGAGCGCGCAGACGTAGGCTGTTAGATAGATAGATAGATAGATAGATAGATAGATAGATAGATAGATAGATAGATAGATAGATAGATAGATAGATAGATAGATAGATAGATAGATAGATAGAAATAGTCACAGTACCTTTGTTTCGGTTAAAATTGCTTTGCATCTAACAGCGATGCACGTGCGCGAGCTCGCCCACCGAATTCGCTGTTCATGTGTGTTCTGCTGTCTTCGAAAATGGAGCTTCGCTACCTAAGTGGACCCTGTTCGAGGCTGTGGGCCTGCGCAAGCATTTTTTTTTATGCGTGGAGACAATACTGTACTTTCCACGGCTATTTCCACAAGCTACTTCAAGAAGCGCCGATGGGAGCCTCCTGTTTGTTTCCCGCTACGAACTTAAGAAGGAAAGTTGTTGATAGCCGGACTCTAGCGACTTTCGCGCCACAACCATCAATTTTATGAGGCATGTTGACCACTGCTTCTACGTGATTAATAACGAAGTCCTGGATGCTTTTTTGCCGCCATATATTTTACGGCTGAATGGAAGATGGATTGCCTCTTGTCTTTTCCTGATATTCTGGTGCAACGTGAGCTGACGGGACATAGTTTTAGTGTTTTCCGGAAATCTGCGCACACAGGAGGCTAGCTTTAACTTCATATGAGTTCTTCCTGTCGGCAGCCATCGTTCCGTAGCCGAAGCGCTCATATAACGTTCTCAACAAACCGATAGGGCCTGCTTAGGACAGCGAAATACTTGAAAGCCATTCTTAGAATTTCACGCAACCATTATGCTGCTTCATTTGTGACTGCTCTCACCGATACCACGCGCATTGTGATCCCTCCAACACACGTACTCTTAGTAAACGTGTGTGGTACCATGTGCTGTGCTGCAAGCGAGGCCTAGGCCCGGGTACTTGGGTGCTTTAATTATTGTGCACACTACACAACTTAGCACATGCTTGTAAATGTTGTCACTTGATTGTGGCGTTGAATGACGCAAACCACAGACCGATCACAAGATAAGCCCGATCACATAAAAATAAATAAGCACGCTATAGGCGATGTAAATTACTGGCTTCCAAGAGATAAGTACCCGGGTGTCGTATATATTACACTCTAAGAAATGATCGAGTAAAAAAGGTGTCTTTTTGTCCCACAACAATAATCGTCATCTATCTTGCGTTCCTTTCCTTGCATTATCGCCGCGCGCCCGGTAGTTTCAGGTCACGAACGACATGCGCGTTATCAGGGTGACGTACCCCCGTATTCTACAACGTCCCTTCACTCAACACTCCACCTTCACTTGAGAAAGTCGATGGGAACGCCGCCTCTAGGCAGAACAAGTCACTGCATATCAGTGATAATCTGCAGCGATTCTTGAGAAGCGCGGCGTCATTTTCAGTCGAGCAACGGCGCTGTGCTCAACTCGGTCAAGTGAAGGATGAAGTTCGAGTCAAGGCTTGTTTGTGAATACGGGGGGTAGCATTCTTGATAGGAAAGTGGCCAGCGCCGAGTTTTCAAGAAAGGAAGCACGAGCAAGTGGGATGACGATAACACTCTAAAAAAAAAGTCGAGCATTTTGGGAGTATTTCTGCTACACAACAATAATCGTCATCTGGCTTGCTCACGTTTCCCGTCTTGAAAACCCGGCTCTCGGCACATTCCTATAAAGAATGCTATGTCACGCCGATAACACGCGCGGCGTTCGTGACCGGGAAGTGCCGGGACGGCGGTGATAACGCCAGTAGAGTACGCGGGGTAGATGACGATTATAGTTGTGTAGCAAAAAGAAACACTTTTTAATCGATTATTTCTTAGAGTGTACACTCTAAGAAAAACTCGAGTATATTGGGAGTATTTCTGCTACACAACAATAATCCTCATCTGGCTTGCTCACGTTTCCCGTCGTGAAAACCCAGCTCTCCGGCACATTCCTATCAAGAATGCTATGTCACGCCGATAACGCGCGCGGCGTTCGTGACCGGGAAGTGCCGGGACGGCGGTGATAACGCCAGTAGAGTACGCGGGGTAGATGACGATTATAGTTGTGTAGCAAAAAGACACCATTTTTTAATCGATTATTTCTTAGAGTGTACACTCTAAAAAATAGTCGAGTATTTTGGGAGTATTTATGCTACACAACAATAATCGTCATCTGGCTTGCTCACGTTTCCCGTCGTGAAAACCCAGCTCTCGGCACATTCCTATCAAGAATGCTATGTCACGCCGATAACGCGCCCGTCGTTCGTGACCGGGAAGTGCCGGGACGGCGGTGATAACGCCAGTAGACTACGCGGGGTAGATGACGATTTTAGTTGTGTAGCAAAAAGACACCCTTTTTAATCGATTATTTCTTAGAGTGTACACTCTAAGAAAAACTCGAGTATATTGGGAGTATTTCTGCTACACAACAATAATCCTCATCTGGCTTGCTCACGTTTCCCGTCGTGAAAACCCAGCTCTCCGGCACATTCCTATCAATAATGCTATGTCACGCCGATAACGCGCCCGGCGTTCGTGACCGGGAAGTGCCGGGACGGCGGTGATAACGCCAGTAGAGTACGCGGGGTAGATGACGATTTTAGTTGTGTAGCAAAAAGACACCCTTTTTAATCGATTATTTCTTAGAGTGTACACTCTAAAAAATAGTCGAGTATTTTGGGAGTATTTATGCTACACAACAATAATCGTCGTCTGGCTTGCTCACGTTTCCCGTCGTGAAAACCCAGCTCTCGGCACATTCCTATCAAGAATGCTATGTCACGCCGATAAAGCGCCCGGCGTTCGTGACCGGGAAGTGCCGGGACGGCGGTGATAACGCCAGCAAAATACGCGGGGTAGATGACGATTATAGTTGTGTAGCAAAAAGACACCCTTTTAAATCGATTATTTCTTAGAGTGTACACTCTAAAAAATAGTCGAGTATTTTGGGAGTATTTATGCTACACAACAATAATCGTCGTCTGGCTTGCTCACGTTTCCCGTCGTGAAAACCCAGCTCTCGGCACATTCCTATCAAGAATGCTATGTCACGCCGATAACGCGCCCGGCGTTCGTGACCGGGAAGTGCCGGGACGGCGGTGATAACGCCAGGAAAGTACGCGGGGTAGATGACGATTATAGTTGTGTAGCAAAAAGACACCCTTTTTAATCGATTATTTCTTAGAGTGTACACTTTAAAAAATAGTCGAGTATTTTGGGAGTATTTATGCTACACAACAATAATCGTCGTCTGGCTTGCTCACGTTTCCCGTCGTGAAAACCCAGCTCTCGGCACATTCCTATCAATAATGCTATGACACGCCGATAACGCGCGCGGCGTTCGTGACCGGGAAGTGCCGGGACGGCGGTGATAACGCCAGTAGAGTACCCGGGGTAGATGACGAATATAGTTGTGTAGCAAAAAGAAACACTTTTTAATCGATTATTTCTTAGAGTGTACACTCTAAGAAAAACTCGAGTATATTGGGAGTATTTCTGCTACACAACAATAATCCTCATCTGGCTTGCTCACGTTTCCCGTCGTGAAAACCCAGCTCTCGGCACATTCCTATCAAGAATGCTATGTCACGCCGATAACGCGCCCGGCGTTCGTGACCGGGAAGTGCCGGGACGGCGGTGATAACGCCAGCAAAATACGCGGGGTAGATGACGATTATAGTTGTGTAGCAAAAAGACACCCTTTTTAATCGATTATTTCTTAGAGTGTACACTCTAAAAAAATAGTCGAGTATTTTGGGAGTATTTATGCTACACAACAATAATCGTCGTCTGGCTTGCTCACGTTTCCCGTCGTGAAAACCCAGCTCTCGGCACATTCCTATCAAGAATGCTATGTCACGCCGATAACGCGCCCGTCGTTCGTGACCGGGAAGTGCCGGGACGGCGGTGATAACGCCAGTAGAGTACGCGGGGTAGATGACGATTTTAGTTGTGTAGCAAAAAGACACCCTTTTTAATCGATTATTTCTTAGAGTGTACAATCTAAGAAAAACTCGAGTATATTGGGAGTATTTCTGCTACACAACAATAATCCTCATCTGGCTTGCTCACGTTTCCCGTCGTGAAAACCCAGCTCTCGGCACATTCCTATCAATAATGCTATGTCACGCCGATAACGCGCGCGGCGTTCGTGACCGGGAAGTGCCGGGACGGCGGTGATAACGCCAGTAGAGTACCCGGGGTAGATGACGAATATAGTTGTGTAGCAAAAAGAAACACTTTTTAATCGATTATTTCTTAGAGTGTACACTCTAAGAAAAACTCGAGTATATTGGGAGTATTTCTGCTACACAACAATAATCCTCATCTGGCTTGCTCACGTTTCCCGTCGTGAAAACCCAGCTCTCGGCACATTCCTATCAAGAATGCTATGTCACGCCGATAACGCGCCCGGCGTTCGTGACCGGGAAGTGCCGGGACGGCGGTGATAACGCCAGTAGAGTACCCGGGGTAGATGACGAATTATAGTTGTGTAGCAAAAAGAAACACTTTTTAATCGATTATTTCTTAGAGTGTACACTCTAAGAAAAACTCGAGTATATTGGGAGTATTTCTGCTACACAACAATAATCCTCATCTGGCTTGCTCACGTTTCCCGTCGTGAAAACCCAGCTCTCGGCACATTCCTATCAAGAATGCTATGTCACGCCGATAACGCGCCCGGCGTTCGTGACCGGGAAGTGCCGGGACGGCGGTGATAACGCCAGCAAAATACGCGGGGTAGATGACGATTATAGTTGTGTAGCAAAAAGACACCCTTTTTAATCGATTATTTCTTAGAGTGTACACTCTAAAAAATAGTCGAGTATTTTGGGAGTATTTATGCTACACAACAATAATCGTCGTCTGGCTTGCTCACGTTTCCCGTCGTGAAAACCCAGCTCTCGGCACATTCCTATCAAGAATGCTATGTCACGCCGATAACGCGCGCGGCGTTCGTGACCGGGAAGTGCCGGGACGGCGGTGATAACGCCAGGAAAGTACGCGGGGTAGATGACGATTTTAGTTGTGTAGCGAAAAGACACCCTTTTTACTCGATTATTAAATGCGAAGCATTTCTTAGCGAACTTCGGCGACTTTGAGCGTATCTATCTATCTATCTATCTATCTATCTATCTATCTATCTATCTATCTATCTATCTATCTATCTATCTATCTATCTAGCCGCCTACGACCTTGTGCTCTCCTGGCCGTATCGTTAATGGGATTTCTACCAAAGTTGGTATGGCATAACATGACCGTATGACGAACAGAAATGGTTGATCATGACCAACTTGTCATGAAAAGCATGATTTGCATGCCGCGCTCATGGCGCTCTCGCAGGCCATTTCGTTAGCTTGAGATACACCAAATTTGGTATTGAGTGACGTCACTCTATGACGAACATAATTGACACGTGGTAATATGGAAATCATGACATGTCATGAGCGACATGACGCATTCCACGCTCATGGCGCGCTCGCGGCCGTTTCGTTAGATTGAGATACACAAAATTTGGTATTGAGTGACATGACTGTATGACGAACATTAGTGACAAGTGATAATATGGAAATCATGACATGTCATGAGCGACGTGACTTGCATTCCACGCTCATGGCGCGCTCGCGGCCGGTTTCGTTGGCTTGATATACACCAAATTTGGTAATGAGTGACGTGACTGTATGACGAACATAAATGACAAGTGGTAACATGGAAATCATGACATTTCATGAGTGACATGACTTGCATTCCACGCTCTTGGCGCGCTCGCGGCCGTTTCGGTAGCTTGAGATACACCAAATTTGGTATTGAGTGACATGACTGTATGACGAACATAAATAACAAGTGGTAATATGGAAATCATGACATGTCATGAGCGACATGACTTGCATTCCACGCTCATGGCGCGCTCGCGGCCATTTCGTTAGCTTGAGATACACCAAATTTGGTATTGAGTGACATATGACTGCATGAAGAACATAAATGACAAGTGGTAATATGGAAATCATAACATCTCATGAGCGACATGACTTGCATTCCACGCTCATGGCGCGCTCGCGGCCGTTTCGGTAGCTTGAGATACACCAAATTTGGTATTGAGTGACATGACTGTATGACGAACATAAATAACAAGTGGTAATATAGAAATCATGACATATCATGAGCGACATGACTTGCATTCCACGCTCATGGCGCGCTCGCGGCCGTTTCGTTAGCTTGAGATACACCAAATTTGGTATTGAGTGACATATGACTGCATGAAGAACATAAATGACAAGTGGTAATATGGAAATCATAACATCTCATGAGCGACATGACTTGCATTCCACGCTCATGGCGCGCTCGCGGCCGTTTCGGTAGCTTGAGATACACCAAATTTGGTATTGAGTGACATGACTGTATGACGAACATAAATAACAAGTGGTAATATAGAAATCATGACATATCATGAGCGACATGACTTGCATTCCACGCTCATGGCGCGCTCGCGGCCGTTTCGTTAGCTTGAGATACACCAAATTTGGTATTGAGTGACATATGACTGCATGAAGAACATAAATAACAAGTGGTAATATGGAAATCATAACATCTCATGAGCGACATGACTTGCATTCCACGCTCATGGCGCACTCGCGGCCATTTCGTTAGCTTGAGATACACCAAATTTGGTATTGAGTGACATATGACTGCATGAAGAACATAAATGACAAGTGGTAATATGGAAATCATAACATCTCATGAGCGACATGACTTGCATTCCACGCTCATGGCGCGCTCGCGGCCGTTTCGGTAGCTTGAGATACACCAAATTTGGTATTGAGTGACATGACTGTATGACGAACATAAATAACAAGTGGTAATATAGAAATCATGACATATCATGAGCGACATGACTTGCATTCCACGCTCATGGCGCGCTCGCGGCCGTTTCGTTAGCTTGAGATACACCAAATTTGGTATTGAGTGACATATGACTGCATGAAGAACATAAATGACAAGTGGTAATATGGAAATCATAACATCTCATGAGCGACATGACTTGCATTCCACGCTCATGGCGCGCTCGCGGCGGCCGTTTCGGTAGCGAGATACACCAAATTTGGTATTGAGTGACATGACTGTATGACGAACATAAATAACAAGTGGTAATATAGAAATCATGACATGTCATGAGCGACATGACTTGCATTCCACGCTCATGGCGCGCTCGCGGCCATTTCGTTAGCTTGAGATACACCAAATTTGGTATTGAGTGACATATGACTGCATGAAGAACATAAATGACAAGTGGTAATATGGAAATCATAACATCTCATGAGCGACATGACTTGCATTCCACGCTCATGGCGCGCTCGCGGCCGTTTCGTTAGCTTGAGATACACCAAATTTGGTATTGAGTGACATATGACTGCATGAAGAACATAAATGACAAGTGGTAATATGGAAATCATAACATCTCATGAGCGACATGACTTGCATTCCACGCTCATGGCGCGCTCGCGGCCGTTTCGGTAGCTTGAGATACACCAAATTTGGTATTGAGTGACATGACTGTATGACGAACATAAATAACAAGTGGTAATATAGAAATCATGACATGTCATGAGCGACATGACTTGCATTCCACGCTCATGGCGCGCTCGCGGCCATTTCGTTAGCTTGAGATACACCAAATTTGGTATTGAGTGACATATGACTGCATGAAGAACATAAATGACAAGTGGTAATATGGAAATCATAACATCTCATGAGCGACATGACTTGCATTCCACGCTCATGGCGCGCTCGCGGCCGTTTCGGTAGCTTGAGATACACCAAATTTGGTATTGAGTGACATGACTGTATGACGAACATAAATGACAAGTGGTAATATGGAAATCATAACATCTCATGAGCGACATGACTTGCATTCCACGCTCATGGCGCGCTCGCGGCCGTTTCGGTAGCTTGAGATACACCAAATTTGGTATTGAGTGACATATGACTGCATGAAGAACATAAATGACAAGTGGTAATATGGAAATCATAACATCTCATGAGCGACATGACTTGCATTCCACGCTCATGGCGCGCTCGCGGCCGTTTCGGGTAGCTTGAGATACACCCAAATTTGGTATTGAGTGACATATGACTGCATGAAGAAGATATAAATGACAAGTGATGGTAATATGGAAATCATAACGCTCTCATGAGCGACATGACTTGCATTCCACGCTCATGGCGCGCTCACTGACCATTCAGAGTAGCTTGAGATACGCAAATTTGGTAGTGAGTGACATGACTGTAATGACGAACATAAATAACAAGTGGTAATATAGAAATCATGACATGTCATGAGCGACATGACTTGCATTCCACGCTCATGGCGCGCTCGCGGCGGCCATTTCGTTGGCGAGATACACCAAATTTGGTATTGAGTGACATATGACTGCATGAAAAACATAAATGACAAGTGGTAATATGGAAATCATAACATCTCATGAGCGACATGACTTGCATTCCACGCTCATGGCGCGCTCGCGGCCGTTTCGGTAGCTTGAGATACACCAAATTTGGTATTGAGTGACATATGACTGCATGAAGAACATAAATGACAAGTGGTAATATGGAAATCATAACATCTCATGAGCGACATGACTTGCATTCCACGCTCATGGCGCGCTCGCGGCCGTTTCGGTAGCTTGAGATACACCAAATTTGGTATTGAGTGACATATGACTGCATGAAGAACATAAATGACAAGTGGTAATATGGAAATCATAACATCTCATGAGCGACATGACTTGCATTCCACGCTCATGGCGCGCTCGCGGCCGTTTCGGTAGCTTGAGATACACCAAATTTGGTATTGAGTGACATGACTGTATGACGAACATAAATAACAAGTGGTAATATAGAAATCATGACATGTCATGAGCGACATGACTTGCATTCCACGCTCATGGCGCGCTCGCGGCC
Source organism: Rhipicephalus appendiculatus (assembly GCA_030522465.1). Classification (NCBI taxonomy): domain Eukaryota; kingdom Metazoa; phylum Arthropoda; class Arachnida; order Ixodida; family Ixodidae; genus Rhipicephalus; species Rhipicephalus appendiculatus. The sequence goes on along the minus strand of JALIZH010019621.1, from coordinate 6,041 downwards.
ATTTCGTTAGCTTGAGATACACCAAATTTGGTATTGAGTGACATATGACTGCATGAAAAAACATAAATGACAAGTGGTAATATGGAAATCATAACATCTCATGAGCGACATGACTTGCATTCCACGCTCATGGCGCGCTCGCGGCCGTTTCGGTAGCTTGAGATACACCAAATTTGGTATTGAGTGACATATGACTGCATGAAGAACATAAATGACAAGTGGTAATATGGAAATCATAACATCTCATGAGCGACATGACTTGCATTCCACGCTCATGGCGCGCTCGCGGCCGTTTCGGTAGCTTGAGATACACCAAATTTGGTATTGAGTGACATATGACTGCATGAAGAACATAAATGACAAGTGGTAATATGGAAATCATAACATCTCATGAGCGACATGACTTGCATTCCACGCTCATGGCGCGCTCGCGGCCGTTTCGGTAGCTTGAGATACACCAAATTTGGTATTGAGTGACATGACTGTATGACGAACATAAATAACAAGTGGTAATATAGAAATCATGACATGTCATGAGCGACATGACTTGCATTCCACGCTCATGGCGCGCTCGCGGCCATTTCGTTAGCTTGAGATACACCAAATTTGGTATTGAGTGACATATGACTGCATGAAGAACATAAATGACAAGTGGTAATATGGAAATCATAACATCTCATGAGCGACATGACTTGCATTCCACGCTCATGGCGCGCTCGCGGCCATTTCGTTAGCTTGAGATACACCAAATTTGGTATTGAGTGACATATGACTGCATGAAGAACATAAATGACAAGTGGTAATATGGAAATCATAACATCTCATGAGCGACATGACTTGCATTCCACGCTCATGGCGCGCTCGCGGCCGTTTCGGTAGCTTGAGATACACCAAATTTGGTATTGAGTGACATGACTGTATGACGAACATAAATGACAAGTGGTAATATGGAAATCATAACATCTCATGAGCGACATGACTTGCATTCCACGCTCATGGCGCGCTCGCGGCCGTTTCGGTAGCTTGAGATACACCAAATTTGGTATTGAGTGACATATGACTGCATGAAGAACATAAATAACAAGTGGTAATATAGAAATCATGACATATCATGAGCGACATGACTTGCATTCCACGCTCATGGCGCACTCGCGGCCATTTCGTTAGCTTGAGATACACCAAATTTGGTATTGAGTGACATATGACTGCATGAAGAACATAAATGACAAGTGGTAATATGGAAATCATAACATCTCATGAGCGACATGACTTGCATTCCACGCTCATGGCGCGCTCGCGGCCGTTTCGGTAGCTTGAGATACACCAAATTTGGTATTGAGTGACATGACTGTATGACGAACATAAATAACAAGTGGTAATATAGAAATCATGACATGTCATGAGCGACATGACTTGCATTCCACGCTCATGGCGCGCTCGCGGCCATTTCGTTAGCTTGAGATACACCAAATTTGGTATTGAGTGACATATGACTGCATGAAGAACATAAATGACAAGTGGTAATATGGAAATCATAACATCTCATGAGCGACATGACTTGCATTCCACGCTCATGGCGCGCTCGCGGCCGTTTCGGTAGCTTGAGATACACCAAATTTGGTATTGAGTGACATGACTGTATGACGAACATAAATAACAAGTGGTAATATAGAAATCATGACATATCATGAGCGACATGACTTGCATTCCACGCTCATGGCGCGCTCGCGGCCGTTTCGTTAGCTTGATATACACCAAATTTGATATTGAGTGACATGACTGCATGAGGAACATAAATGACAAGTGGTAATATGGAAATCATAACATCTCATGAGCGACATGACTTGCATTCCACGCTCATGGCGCACTCGCGGCCGTTTCGTTAGCTTGATATACACCAAATTAGGTATCGAGTGACATGACTGTATAACGAACATAAGTGGCAGGTGCTAACATCAAAATCTTGGCGTGCATGTCATCTACAACGCCATTTACATGCTACGCTCATGGTGCGCTTGCGTCCAGTTCACTAGCTTGATATACACCAAAATTGGTATTGCGCGGCGTGACTGTATGACGAACATAAATGACAGGTCCTAACATGTAAAACATGACATGCAAATTATGTAAAGCATGATTGGCTCCTTCCTGGCTGCTTCGCATTACATCGATTTCCACAGTGCGTGGGATCTGCCGGTTTTTTTCTTAGAGTGTACACTCTAAGAAAAAAGTCGAATATATTGGGAGTATTTCTGCTACACAACAATAATCCTGATCTGGCTTGCTCACGTTTCCTGTCTTGAAAAGCCGGCTCTCGGCACATTCCTATCAAGAATGCTATGTCACCCCGATAACGCGCGCGGCGTTCGTGACCGGGAAGTGCCGGGACGGCGGTGATAATGCCAGGAAAGTACGCGGGGTAGATGACAATTATAGTTGTGTAGCAAAAAAGACACCCTTTTTACTCGATTATTTCTTAAACTGTACACTCTAAGAAAAAAGTCGAGTATATTGGGAGTATTTCTGCTACACAACAATAATCGTCATCTGGCTTGCTCACGTTTCCCGTCGTGAAAACCCAGCTCTCGGCACATTCCTATCAAGAATGTTATGTCACGCCGATAACGCGCGCGGCGTTCGTGACCGGGAAGTGCCGGGACGGCGGTGATAACGCCAGGAAAGTACGCGGGGTAGATGACGATTTTAGTTGTGTAGCGAAAAGACACCCTTTTTACTCGATTATTAAATGCGAAGAATTTCTTAGCGAACTTCGGCGACTTTGAGCGTATCTATCTATCTATCTATCTATCTATCTATCTATCTATCTATCTATCTATCTATCTATCTATCTATCTATCTATCTATCTATCTATCTATCTATCTATCTATCTATCTAGCCGCCTACGACTTTGTGCTCTCCTGGCCGTATCGTTAATGGGATTTCTACCAAAGTTGGTATGGCATAACATGACCGTATGACAAACAGAAATGGTTGATCATGACTAACTTGTCATGAAAAGCATGATTTGCATGCCGCGCTCATGGCGCTCTCGCGGCCATTTCGTTAGCTTGAGATACACCAAATTTGGTATTGAGTGACGTCACTCTATGACGAACATAATTGACACGTGGTAATATGGAAATCATGACATGTCATGAGCGACATGACGCATTCCACGCTCATGGCGCGCTCGCGGCCGTTTCGTTAGATTGAGATACACAAAATTTGGTATTGAGTGACATGACTGTATGACGAACATTAGTGACAAGTGATAATATGGAAATCATGACATGTCATGAGCGACGTGACTTGCATTCCACGCTCATGGCGCGCTCGCGGCCGTTTCGTTGGCTTGATATACACCAAATTTGGTAATGAGTGACGTGACTGTATGACGAACATAAATGACAAGTGGTAACATGGAAATCATGACATTTCATGAGTGACATGACTTGCATTCCACGCTCATGGCGCGCTCGCGGCCGTTTCGGTAGCTTGAGATACACCAAATTTGGTATTGAGTGACATGACTGTATGACGAACATAAATGACAAGTGGTAATATGGAAATCATGACATGTCATGAGCGACATGACTTGCATTCCACGCTCATGGCGCGCTCGCGGCCATTTCGTTAGCCTGAGATACACCAAATTTGCTATTGAGTGACATATGACTGTATGAAGAACATAAATCACAAGTGGTAATACAGAAATCATGACATATCATGAGCGACATGACTTGCATTCCACGCTCATGGCGCGCTCGCGGCCGTTTCGTTAGCTTGATACACACCAAATTTGATATTGAGTGACATGACTGCATGACGAACATAAATGACAAGTGGTAATATGGAAATCATAACATCTCATGAGCGACATGACTTGCATTCCACGCTCATGGCGCACTCGCGGCCGTTTCGTTAGCTTGATATACACCAAATTAGGTATTGAGTGACATGACTGTATAACGAACATAAGTGGCAGGTGCTAACATCAAAATCTTGGCGTGCATGTCATCTACAACGCCATTTACATGCTACGCGCATGGTGCGCTTGCGTCCAGTTCACTAGCTTGATATACACCAAAATTGGTATTGCGCGACGTGACTGTATGACGAACATAAATGACAGGTCCTAACATGTAAAACATGACATGCAAATTATGTAAAGCATGATTGGCTCCTTCCTGGCTGCTTCGCATTACATCGATTTCCCACAGTGCGTGGGATCTGCCGGCTTTTTTTCTTAGAGTGTACACTCTAAGAAAAAGTCGAATATATTGGGAGTATTTCTGCTACACAACAATAATCCTGATCTGGCTTGCTCACGTTTCCTGTCTTGAAAAGCCGGCTCTCGGCACATTCCTATCAAGAATGCTATGTCACCCCGATAACGCGCGCGGCGTTCGTGACCGGGAAGTGCCGGGACGGCGGTGATAACGCCAGGAAAGTACGCGGGGTAGATGACAATTATAGTTGTGTAGCAAAAAAGACACCCTTTTTACTCGATTATTTCTTAAACTGTACACTCTAAGAAAAAGTCGAGTATATTGGGAGTATTTCTGCTACACAACAATAATCGTCAGCTGGCTTGCTCACGTTTCCCTGTCTTGAAAACCCGGCTCTCGGCACATTCCTATCAAGAATGCTATGTCACGCCGATAACGCGCGCGGCGTTCGTGACCGGGAAGTGCCGGGACGGCGGTGATAACGCCAGCAAAATACGCGGGGTAGATGACGATTATAGTTGTGTAGCAAAAAGACACCATTTTTAATCGTTATTTCTTAGAGTGTAGAGTGTACTGTTGTGGGACGAAAAGACACCCCTTTTACTCGATCATTTTTTACAGCGGATCTTTGTGGAGAATAGAGTTATGTCTACACCGGCGGCACTGGTGATGTTCGTTAAGTGGAAGCTGGGCAAGTTGGTACTGGTTCATGATGTAGAACAGTGCAAATGGCAAGGGACGGTAGAAAAGTGAACGGAAAAGACACTCACTCACAACTATTTTTAATCACCTACGAATGTAAAATTTATACAGTGGCGTAGAAAACTGCAAAAGAGAAGAAAAACAAAACAAAAGCAGAATGCGATACACACTCCACGTGGTATGAGATTAAGCTCAGTGAAGAGTGAGCGCCTGTCCTGTTCTCTTTTCTACCGTCCCTTGTCATTTGCGCTGTTCTACATCACGGTAATGTTCGAAGGCGCATTAAGGAACATCTTGAATATTAATATTTAGCTAAGTTCCTTCTTACGTATTCTGCGCATAAGGACGCCGTAGGCAGGGAGCATGCGCAGCCGCTCTACAGCACTCTAACCTCGCGGCTTGGTCTGGAGTCATCGCTAATGCAGAACACTCACCACCTACTCGAATAAACAAGTGTCGCAATGACCTTACAGAAAAAGAGACCAGACGGAAGACAGGGTCATATGTCTTTCGTCTTTCTGAGGCCGTTGGGAGTCTTGTTTACTCCAGTAAGCAGTTACCAGCTGCCCCAGCAACAAGCTTTATTATGACCCCTGATACAACGCTAAATCGTGCTGACGGCAGCCTTCCGTCCGTTTATGCCGGTTGTTAGAGCTATCTATGCAATGAGAGGGGCGTTTACAGAGTTAGAACAATTCTTGCTTTAGGGGTGTCCCTAACGCCAATGTTTCAGCAAGGGATGTAGTGTTCTTCAAGGCACCAACTGCCTGCATTATCGCGTGTATGTGCATGCATCAGAACGGTTAACTGGGCAAGTTGGTCTACTTCCACCTGGAACGAATAAACAGCGCGAAAAAAAACAAGTCGAGCGAAAGAAACGACAGACAACGGCCAACAGACAACATACATTTTTTTGGAAATAAAAAATTTTAGGTGCGAGTCAGCGCCGTTGTGTGTCGTTTCTTTCGTTCGCACTTGTTTTTTCGCGCTGTTTATTCGTTCAGTATGTGTATGCTTCGCACACTCTAGTCTAACCACAAAAGGGGAGGTGGAGACAGAAAGTACGTTTGAAAAGGCAGCTCTTCAATCAACCCAGTATGCCAGATGCA